>CANXYI012254666.1:0-11701 GCA_948208565.1 Hura crepitans | reverse complement strand
CAACTATGTTTGCTCTAAAAATTTAGAGACATTATATGTATGGGGAAAAGTGCTATATCTACATAGATCACAAGAGTCTTAATTATCATCTGATAGAGTCAAAACTAAACATAAAACAAAGCTGATGGATAGAATTAGTTAAGGACTATAACTACTCGATTGATTATCATCTAAGGAAGGCCAATGTAATGGCCGATGCACTTACTAGGAAGTTCATGGTAGCTATGAAAGCCATAAATGTCAGATTTTAGCTCATAGGTGATAATACCTTGTTATCTAATATGCAAGTCAAGCCTAATCTATTAAAAAAAGTGAAGAATTATTAGAGAGATAATCAAAGGTTGATTAGTATTATAAGTACAATCCAAGTGAATGCCATTAGAGTGTGATTGAATATGTGAGAAAGTGACTTACTTGTTAGTAAGTAAAGGTAGAACGTCAAGTTCCTTTATGATTGCTTCATCCTTATAGGAATTCCAAACTTAAAATGGGATATAGTGATTATAGAATTTGTGGTTAGGCTACCTATGACAAGGAGCTGGTGTGATTTATGTGGGTAGTTATAGATCATTTGACCAAGATAGCTCTTTTTATACTAGTGAGAATGGACTACTCCTTAAAGAAGCTAGTAGAGCTTTATTTGGATGAGATAGTCAAGTTAGATGGAATACCATCTTTGAGTATATATTATCAAGATCTAAGGTTCATATTAAGGTTTTTGAAGAAACTTCATAATGCCTTAGGTACTTAGTTGAGCTTTAGTATAGCATTCCATCTATAGGCTAATGGATAATTTGAGAGAGTCATTTAGGTTTTTGAAGATATGTTAAAGGCTAGTGCATTAGAATTCAAGGGAAACTGGGACAAATATTTTTCCTTAGTTGAATTTGCTTATAATAGCAGTCATCAAGTGAATCTTTACCTGGCTCTTTATAAGGTTTTTTATGGATGAAAGTGCAAAACACCTTTGTGTTGGAATGAGCTAAGTGAAACTAAGCTTATGGGGCTAGATTTAATACAAGTTGGAGAAAGAAAAAGTGAAGGCCATTAGAGTGTGATTGAAAGTAGCTTTTGATAAGAAAAAGTCATATGCATATAGAAAATGAAAAGAGGTGGAATATAAAGTGGGAGACATGGTTTTTGCCAAAGGTTCACCTAGGAAGATGGTTCTGCATTTTGAAAATAAAGGGAAGTTAAGTCCTCGATTTATTGGGCTATACGAGATTACAGAATATATGGGACTAGTAGCCTATAAACTAGCTTTACCTCTGAATTTAAAGGAGATTCATGATGTATTTCATGTTTCCATGCATAGAAGATATAAATATGATCTAATGCATGTATTAATAATGGAAGACATTGAGGTTAATCCTGACTTATCCTATGAAGAAGAACTAGTGAGGATTTTTGATAGAGCAGAGAAGGAACTGAGGAATAAGATCATTCCTCTGGTGAAGGTTCTATGGAAAAACCATGGGATGGAAGAAGCAACCCAAGAAATAAAAGCTCAGATGATTAAGTAGTACCAGCAATTATTTTGACCATGTAATATTTTAATCTTAAGGACAACATTTATTTAAGAGGGAAAGAAATGTAACGCCCCAAAAATCTAGATCTTTTATGAATAGTACTTTCTGGGATAAATTGTGTTCCCGAGACCTAGGATGCACTGAACTAACTAGATAAAAGTATTCGTTATAAAAAATTTTAGGTAAAGTTTGAGATACATTAGAGTGGTTAAAATTACTAAGAAAGTTTTATGGCAGTGTCTTGGGAATAGTGACAATGGCAAAACTAATGCGTAAGTTAATTTCCAAGTTGCTCAGAAATTATGAAACTTATATGACCTGATACATAAAAATTCTAACGACTTTAATTGTGTTGAAATTGGAATTTTTTGATATCGATAAGTAATTTTTTGAGAAATCGAGCAACATAAAAATTAATGAAATTAATTAGTTTTTCATTTTTTTAGCATTGATTCTTTAAGGCATTTAGTGATAATTAAAGTGAATTATTAAAATAATAATGGCTATTAATTAGACTCAAGAAGTGAAGGAAAATGTGAGAAAATAAGGAAAAAATGGAATTTAAAAATGATTTTTCTTAAAAGGTTATAAATAGTTAACTCTTTAGAAAAGTCAATAAAAACTCTCCCCCTCCCTTATTTTTGTTGCGGATGGCACTTCCCTCTCCCTCACCTCTATTTTCATTTCTTCATTATTCAATTATAAACCAAATCCCTCTACCAAATTCAAACCAAGTAGCCTCTATGCCCTAAGATACCTTTAAGAAGTGGAAATTTCAAAAAATAGTGCTCGTAAAGTACGATTTTGCTATCCCATGAATAGTAATTGTACATTTATTCAAGTAAGAATTTCCAACTTCTACTATTTTTCTTAGATACAAGGGGTGCCCAAGGGACGAAATGTATCCTCAGATTAATTTTTTATCCTACGATTGATTTATTATGATTTTTCAAATTTTTTTCATATTTATGTTAAGGGTTTCCAAACCAAGTCATGATAAGGGTAAGATTAAAAGCATAAATGGACCTTAAGGTTCCTCCTAAGTTGTTTTGGTATGCGTAATCAAAATAAAGTGTATGAATTCAATTAAATTACTTAATTTTTTATATTATGTCTAAAATGCATTAAATGCCTAAATGTGTTAAATGCGATTTATGTCATGCATTAATTGTGTTGTATTGCAAGTAATAACTATATTAATGTGTTCTAAATTGTTAGAATGGATTGGAATAGAGTGAATGTGAATAACATGCTAAATGGGCTATGAAAAGCATAATATGGAGCATAATGTGACATAAATGTCTAATTTGAGTAATTAAGATTAAATGAGTGTAAATTGTGGTTAATTTACTTAATTGGTATGACTATAAATAATTGGATGTAAAAAAAGGCATTAGTGAGGTAAAATACACAATATGTGAATTAAGATTGTTATATGTACATAAATGGGTTAAAAACACCTTACATGCAATCAGGTGAGTATGTCTTATGATATTTTACATATCAATAATGATTTCCTAATATATGTGTGGAATGTGCATTATATAACCATTTCATTAATGTGGATAAATGACATGTGTTCCATGCAATGGCATGGTTAGTTTTACATTCCATTGCTGAAGTACATGCCTAAATGAGATATGTGCATGTAAGTTATGAGTAAATGAAAGATTATGCATGGCATGGGTTTTAACTCATATCTTATGATGAAAGACACTTTGACTATTAAGTAAAATTTATATGGCAATTGAAGTCTTTCTATAGATGTGGCCAAATGGTCAAGTGTAAAATCTTGCATATGTGTGTTTTTTCATTAGCTAATTAATAAAAGACAAATAGGCCTAGTGGCCGAAATTACCATATGGGCATGATGGCTTGAAATTGTTGATGCCATAAGCTCTAAAAGCATTGGTATGTGTATAGGAATGTGGTCTATGTGGTATGTTTGATGATGAGCACTAAATATGCCTATATGAACATATATGGCCAAATGGCCTATAGTGGGAATACACATGACACTTCATGAACAATGGGAGTATTAATGCATACATGCTTTATTCCTCACATTTTTATATGAACCTAATTATTTTCATAAAATAAATGATTTTTAGGACCTAAAACTATTTTAAACCTAAAATGGTTCTTAAAAGCATATTATGCCATAAAATGAGAATTTGATGTGTTTAAAGGCCTAAGTTGATCTAAATAGATTTATGGCCTTAATTAAGTATTTAAATTTTTAATACATTCTATAAATCCATAATTGAGATGGATAATGTGATTGTGTGTGCATATGGCACAAGAAGGGCATAATAGTGTGTTAAAATAGGCATGAATGTCGAAAACAATGTTTTCAATGAAAATAAACTATTTTAGTTATTCAATGGCTTATATATGCATTTTAAAAGCTACATAAGATTATTTAATAATGTGAAACTAAAAATAATGGTTTTTAGCCCATTAAATGTAACGACCTAGGAAATAGATAAGTTAACCGATCAACTAGGGGATATAATAGCTGTTAGGGTACTTCAATTCTTATATAACATCTAAAGGTTCATTTTTACTCTTACTTGAGGATGTATGTGTTGTGATCTTCATATCTTTGTTGATATAGTCACTGGTAAGGTCTTGTAGGGCTATTATATTAAACACATGTAGGTGCATCTATATAAGTCTGGATGGGCACTACATAACTTAACTGATGCAGCAGTTGTTAAGGTCCAAAATATGGGCTATTGCATAATTTATGGTACCGATATCCATAGTTTTAGTGTTATTTCCCTGGGCATAAGTTCATAGAATAAAGCAAATAATAAAAGTAACTCGTAATGCATGACATGACTTTAAAATGATAAGATAAAGCATGTATGATGCTAGAATGGTTCATTTGGTAAAATGATGTTTTTAAATGTTGTTTTTGCTATATATGCATGATATGGATATCTTTGAGTATAATGCATGTCAATTGGACATGAATGCAATATATTGCCCCCTTTTTTATGATTGTTATGCAATATGTAAAATGATAATGCATATAAATGATTAGCATATAAATATGGTTTATAAGGAATGATAATTAGCACATGTCATTTCAATTACTCCACTAAGAATTCACTTAGTGTGTTGTTTGTTTACAACACATAGGTAAGAAGACATTTTGATACTCGAAGCCTCAGGACATCAAAACTTATCAAGAGAAGGCTTTCTTTTGGTAAATTTGCATATATACATAATAGTTGTGATGTATAAGTGCAATAAAATATGTAATGTTTAGGATGGGCATAACTGTGATAAATCTCTATCTAAACTGTAACTAAATGTTTCTTTTTGGTTTTTAAAATATGTAAATCATATTAAACTGTGACAATACATGTTGTGTTGTATGATATCTCTTATTCAGGTTGAGATATCTTATGTTGTGTGATGTTAAAGTGATAAGAGGATTATAATAAGTATGTGGAAGTGTGTGAATGGAATATAGAAGTGTATTTTCTTTTATAGGTTATCATTCAAAATTTGGGATAGTACCTGGTACAACCATTATGCTGTAGGAATTTTGGCATGAGGATTCATAGTTTTAGATGTGTAACACTATTATGAAAAAGTTTTTGAAAACTTTTATTTTTGCATAATTATTTTGAGAAAGAATGATTTTACGAGATAAATGAGCTAGAATAAGTTTGTATATCTCGATATACATGCACACTTTAATAAAGTTCAGCAACAAGCTAGCAATCGGATAGAGTAAAGGGTGTCACATATGTCATGACACCGAAGTGTCCTAGCAACTACTACTCTCCAGTGGACTAGTCAACCTATTGAGTAGGTGTCTATCTAATATGGGCCTCAAGTTAAGTTCTATTTAATCTTTGATTTATGATTAATTATTTCCCTTTCTCCAAAAAATGCTCAAGTGGTATGAGTATGATGGTACCATTTCATCTATTCTTTCAGCATCACTTTTTAAGTATCAATTTATTTCTGTTTATGTCACCATATATATATTCCTTATGTAAATTCTTCTAAAAAGATTGCATTAGTCACTTTCTCATGTCATTTTAGGTATGATCCTCACACAACTTTCTCTTTTTTTATGAGTTAGTTAGTTACCTAAAATCATTTAACTCAAGGGTTGATATTTCCTTTCTTCATATAATTTAATGTTTCATTATTTAGGATTAAATGCCATTTTATGTATACCAATAACTTGACTTCATGTTACGTAATTACCATAACCCTCTTTCGACCATTCTAGCCTAACCCTCTCTAAGTCCATAGTCAATCCTTATAAATATCAAAAGCATATTATACCAAATAATTAAAAATAACCTTACACATTTTAGCATTAATTAACAACTAAATCCATTTAATTTCTCAAGGACAGGTTTTAGCCACTTAGGGTTCTCAACCTTCTACCATATTTTTCCTTCATTCATAACTTTATTTAGGCATCAAATATTATATACATGTAATTTCTATAGATTACTCAGGCATTCACAAGAGTGCATCTACATATTTATGACATACATGAACTAGAAAGTGTAAATTAAATAAAAAAATAGGCTAAATGCTATGCTACTCTAATGAGGCTAAATTGCACAAACTATCTATTATCAATGCATAAAGAAAATCGATATGATAAGCATACACTTAATGGAGAATTTAATGAATCATACACTAAATCACATGCACCATAGAACATGCAAGGCATTCAATCATAGTCATATCATGGTTAAATTTAGGTGATCAGTATACTATGCAAGTTAGATGTTAGTCATAGCATAGTAGTTCATCTTACTAACCTTCCTCATATTCTATTAATTACATATCATTTACTTAATTATGTTCATTATGCATATATACGAGAGACTACACTTTATACACTACATAATTGGATCTAAACTTATTTAGGGGCCTACATTTTAGACCTCAATGGTTGCACCAAACACAAGTCTCAAACTATATAGAGGATTATATCTCAAAACCTCAACGGTCGTACCCATCTTAAAGCTTATATATAGGTCCTCATTTTTTACCTCGATGGCTGCACCGATCATTACATCTCATCTCTTAAGTGTGCAATGGCTCTCATGGAACTTAAAGTGGCTGTACCCATATAACATCATAAAAATATCAATAGCAAAGTACAATCATCCTTATGGATAAATATGTCATGACATCGAAGTGTCATAGTAGCTGCTACTCCCTAATTGGCTAGTTAACCTATCTAGTAGGTGTTTGACTAATATAGCACTTAGTTTAAGTTACATTTAATCTTCAATTTATGATTAATTACTTCTCTTTTACCTAAAAATGCTCAAATGGTATGAGTATCATGTTACAATTTCATCTTTTCTTTCACTATCACTTCTCTTAAGTGTCAATTTATTTCTCTTTATGTCACCATGAATATATTCCCTATGTAAATTCTTCTTAGAAGGTTACATTATTCACTTACTTATGTCATTTTAGGTATATCCCTCACATAACTTCCTCTTCATTTATGAGTTAGTTGGTCACCCTAAATCATTTAACTCAAGGGTTCATATTTCATTTCTTCATATAATTTAATATTTCATTATTTAGGATTAAATGTCATTTTATATATACCATCAACATGACTTCAAGTTATGTAATTACCATAACCCTCATTCGGCTATTCTAGCCTAACCCACTCAAAGTCCATTTTACTTCCTTATAAGTATCTAAGGCATATTACACTAATTAATTAAAATAACCTTACACATTTTAGCATTAATTAACAACTAAATCCATTTAATTTCTTAAGGATACTTTTCAGCCACGTAGATTTCTCAACCCTCCAACATATTTTTCCTTCTTTCATCAATTCATTTAGGCATTAAATATTATATACTTGTAATTACTACCCATTACTCAAGCATTCAAATGACATTACATGCAAACATATTGTGCCACCCTCCACTCGATTTGTACACTAGACCTTAATATAGGATGTGCACGTGCAAAACTTTATCTAGTTCTACTATCTAAAATCACTTAAAATTTAAAACTTCCATGTAAGAAAATAATTCTTGACTTAGGGATGAAATAAAACTTTGAAAACCTTTTGGCATGCAAACCCAGGTAAAGATTGGGGTCATCGCGTTGAAAATCCTACAGCATAATGGCTGTATCGAGACACTTTCCTAAATTTTTACCTATGTAAAAACACTTCTATACAATCACAACATACATCTCTAACTCACATAGGTCCTTCTGACCCTCCAAATCACATTAAAATCACAATGAGCCTTAGGTTCTCATAATCAACATTCTCACATGCAACTTATCAATCATCACACACAGCATGCAAGAAATAGGAAAGTAAAATCCATAATTAAATTACATAATACAACACCCCACTATAAAATACAGATTATACCCAATCCCTTCAGGATCAAAAGAGAACACTGACCACAACTATTACATTTATATCATAACTACTATTACAAAAAGATTACCAAAATACCCACATAGGGTTATCTTTGTGTCTTTTGCTTAAGGAAGTTTTGGCTCTAATCTATTACCTTGTTACCCACGCATCACAACCAAGCAATGTGCTAAGCTTTAGCTTAGTGGTGTAATCACTTTAACTTGTAAAAAGGCAAATGATAGCATATTATATATGTTCATAACAAATTCTGGTTTTAATGAATCACAACATGTATTTTCCATAAATTATGTGTAACATAAACCAATTTTGATTTTGGAGTCCTATTCAAGCATTTATCGTGTCTCACATGCCAACATGCATATTACAAGCATAGACAGTGCATTTGATGGCACATTTATTGAGACATTATTAAAACATCAATTAACTACCATTTAATGTACATAATGTATCACATGTATAAAGGCTAACTCTTTAAGCATCATTTATGCCGAAAATCACCATTATAAATAATTAGCCATTTGTAGCCCCTAAGGCATTATAAAAGTCATACCATATCACAATAGTTGGTAAAATGTTATACTGAACTCAAATATCACAACTAGTAGTGACATACCTATTTTTCGATCATAAGTGTCATAATACACCTCATAGCTATCCATATTAGTATTTATGATGTATACACATATAATCACCATAAATTTTCATACGAGTGAAAATAAACACATTTAAGCATCTCAAAACCATTTTTAGGTCATTTGATGATATTATGTCCATTGGTCACATATTAATGCCATTTAACATACAAACTCAAGTTATGCTATTTTAAGCCATTTTAGTCATTTAACTGATGCCCATATCAATAAGACAACTAAACAATACTAGATAATGAAATTACTTAGGCCCATAGCCTCTCCACATCTAAAGATCTGTAACTTAGCCCTGAAGGCTCTCCATACCAATAGATGTGTAACTTAGGTTGGAAGGCTCTCATGCCACATAGGTAAGTAAACTTAGGCACGAAGGCTCTCATCCTATATAGGTAAGTAAACTTAGGCTTGAAGGCTCTCATGCTTGTCAGCATGTAAATCAATGACCTAAAGGTCTCATACTCAAAGGTATACTAGCAGTCGCTACAATCCTTATTGATCGGTATGCCTATTTAAACTGGGTTGCCTAACTATATAGGCATCATTAAACACGTCATTATATGTCAATTTACCTAATTTCAGATTTCATTTTATTACATTATCCTAAAAATCATCATTGGCCTGAATATACCATTGTATACACATATACAATTGGCCAACTTAGGCCTATTGATGTCCATTACACCCGTAGGATCCATTTTCTAAGGTGTAATGTTTATAGGATACTCAACATCTTAATATGTCACATGAAGACACAAATATCAATGCAAATGTTCATATCATGGCAATTTCCTATGCTTGTCCTCAATTAACCATATCATGTCTCATCATATATGTATCACACATATATATCCATTTTGTGTAAAAACTTCTATTTTAAGAATAGCAACATATTGCATTCATTAACACATGACATCTTTTATCAATAAGAACACTCGCATGCACATTAGTGCGCTTAACGGTTCAAATAGGCATAATGCTGCACATGGACATAATAAGCTATATCATGGCATTCTAACATATTACAATTATTATACATGTTTCCATTCATGAAAATAACATGCACATGCAATTCTAGACATAAACACAATATGGCATTTTCGTGTTTTTATTCACATAATGCATTTATAGCGTAAAATCACATATTTATAATTTTTTTATCACATATGATTACATAGAATTATCATATATCATGCACTTATCATGTTATAAAGTAATAAATAATTTTTATAGCATTTATTTCATTTTTTAAGCATTTATTTCCATTTATTACATATATCACATAATATACATAATGCATTAATTGAGTATTTAAGCCAAATCAAAGTGATTACACTTACCTAACAAGGTTGTATAGGACCCCCAAAGTCGGCCTAAGCCTTCTCCTTGCATCAAGAGGCTTAGGTTGTCATTTTTCCTATGAATAAAAAAGGGTACGAACTTTAATAAATAATATAAAATAATTTAAAAGTTAAAAAATTATTCCAAGCCTAGATACATGCTCTACAACATCCTACAGTCTTGTGAAAAATAAAATTTGCTAAAAAGGAAAACTTAAGAGAGAGAAAGTTATTATTCACGTCAATTTTCTTTTTGGTTTTCCTCTTGAAATACTCCATCTTTCCAGATGATTTTGCTATCTACGAACTCGTCTTGGAACGCTTATCGTTTCGAGTGTAACCATATGCCATGGATCCCTTCGAGGAGAGAGAAATCACAAAGAAAGTGAGAGGGAGAGAAGTGGTTAGAAAAATGGAGTTTTGGGGTAGAGGATGGTGAATTTGTGTATATATAGGAGGAGAGGAAAATTTCCCTTTATATACTTTTTGAAAAATTATTTTTTCTTTACTTTAAAAAATTATTATAATCGATAGAAAAATTAGTTTTTCCTTCATTCTTATCCCTAAAATTCCAAAAATTCAAGCCCTAAATCTTCTCAAAATCTCATGCCTAAATTCCAACAATAACTCAAAAAATTAATACATTTTATGTCTTGAAAATTAGGTAAAAAATAGTTCTCAAACTCAAAAAATTCTAATTCCAAAGCCATTAGACTATTCAGAATATTTGAGTATCAGGTTGTAACATTTTCAAATTATTTTAAGCAACTTTTAATTTATTTTATAGTTCAGCTTTGCCTGCGACACTATCCACAAGACACTGCCATAAAATCTTAATTAGCATTTTTAACCATTCGAACGACTTCGGATTGGCTTCAAACATTACCCAAAATTCTCTTGTAATTAATACTCCCTATTGGTATGATTAATGGGACTCAGGTTTCGAAAAGCACCATTCATCCTAGGAAGTACTATTCATGAGAGTCAAATTTTTAGGTTGTTATATTTCTTCCCCTCTTAAAAAAAATGTCATCCTCAAAATACCTGGTTCAAACAACTGTGGGTATTGATCCTGTATTTGCGCCTCCCTTTCCCAAATAGCCTCTTCCATACTGTGATGTCACCATAAGACTTTCACCAATGACACGGTCTTGTTCCACAATTCTTTGACCTCTCAGGCTAAGATACCAATAGGTTCTTCTTCATAAGACAAATTTGGTCTTGTCTCCACTTCATTAGCTATCAAAAACATATGAAGAGTCCAATCTATATCTTCTCATTATTGAGACATAAACACATCATGAATTTACTACAACTATAGATGTAAAGTTAGTCTATAGGCTAATGGACCCATACTTTCTATGATCTCGTACGGTTTAATGAACCTCAAACTCAACTTTTGAACTTTAACACCTTTTTCCATGGAGATAAATTTAGAAAAACCTTGTCACTAATTTCATACTTGATATCTCTTCTCTTTAAATCCGTATAGGTTTTCTATCTATCTAAAGTAGCCTTCAGTCTATTTCTAATGATCTTCACCTTTTCTTCAGCATCCTTAAGCAAATCTAGTGCCATAAGCTTGTCCTCACATAATTTGCTCCAACATAAGGGAGTTCTACATCATCTCTCATATAACCCCTTATAAGGAGCCATACTCAGACTCGCTTGGTAACTATTATTGTAAGCAAATTCTGCCAATGACAAATACTTATCCCAGTTACCCTTAAGCTCTATGGCATATGCTCGAAGCATATTCTTAAGAAT
>CANXYI012254634.1:0-16973 GCA_948208565.1 Hura crepitans | reverse complement strand
CGAGAGCTATGTCAACTTAGAGCATGTGTATAGCTTGTTTTAATGGTCCTATGTAGTGCTCGATGCATGAATTAATGTTATGTTATATAAGAAGAGGGATATATGCATGAAAATGTGGTTATTCCACTATGGCCGAGATATGTATAGCTTATATGATGGCATAGTATAAAGTATATATGTATGTGTATATGCTAGCATGGTAATGAGTAAGATGTATGTACGATAAATGATGTAAAAATACTTATAAAGGCAATAATTCCCATAGTGGCCGAGAGGTATGGAAGCCATAGGAAGGGTATGGTAAGTATAGTCTATGTAAAGGCTTTATGTCTATAAATGTTATGAGGGAATGCATAGAGAACGCATGATACTTTGGTATAAACTAGTTAAAGTGCATTTTAAAATGGCTTTGACATGACCTTAGGAATTAGCTTGAAATCAGTTGTGTAAATTGACATAGATTTACCTTTAAGGGCTATAGTTCAAGAATGACTTGTGCACTTAACTTTTGTGCCTATAATGGCTAGTATGGTGTGATAGTTTGAATTAGCTTGTAATGACCTTAAATTGAAGAATGCATATGGCATGGTAATATTTTAAATATAATTTGAGAATGTAACCTTAAATGACTAAAAAGGTGGGAATAAAACATATGTTAATAGCTTAGAATAATGGCTTAAAAAGTGGCTTGAAATGAACTATGAAAATAAAACATAATTTTGTGCCTTTAGGGCTAGGTTTGAGATATATGCATGAATGGCAATTGTACCTATTGTTTAGCCTTAGAAATGGCGTAGATATGTTTGGCTTTGGGCCTATGAATGTACCTAAAAAGATGTTGAAAATTGTGTTGTAATTGGACTTCAAACAGTCCCAAAACTGTTTCTTGAAAAGTGGTCAAAATAACCTATAATTGTCCAGTTAACCAGTACCTGAACCAAAATTGTCACTGGATAAAAAGTGTTATTTTTTTTTAGAATTGATGCTATGATAAATTATAACATATTAAACCTTGTATATTAGTAATAACATAGCTTAATTTTTATTTGGGATTTTTACCCGGTGAGCCAAAATATGGCTATACCAGACTGGCTAAAAAATAAATTATGCAATAAAATTTATAACTATCTGTAATTACAACTTAAATATTATAAGAATACTATTGGTCAATAAATAGAGTTAAAATAAGCTACTTAGCCTAGTAGTTAAACACCCACTGGATGGGTTGACCGTCAACTTAGGGTTTTTGCAACTGCTAGTTGTCTGATGTTCAGGCAGCGAATCTGATTTGTGGCTGGGGAGGCCTACGGGCTAATCTCTATTATGTCACACAGGTGTTGAGATGTTATTTGTGGCTGGGGAGGCCTACAAGCTGATCTCTATTATGTCACATTTCTAATAATGTTATTTGTAGCTGGGGAGGCCTACAGGCTAATCTCTATTATATGACACTGATGTTATTTAATTTTGTATAGAGAGGCTACAGGCTGATCTCTATTATGGCACGTATGCTAGTGCAGTGGCATAGGTCTAGAATGGGGACCACTACACTAGTTTATTTTCCCTCTAGATCTAGTGTCTGTTAGGGATGTCTCCTAAGTTGGGCCAATTAAAATAAGTAAATAAGATTAATAAATTTATATATGGTTGTGAAACTGGATACAGAGGCATTTTAGTAATTTTTCACTGAATAAATGCTTAAAACGGTGTAGTCTATGCATGAAGTGACTAATAATGACTAAAGACATAAATTATATGCCTTGTGGTAAAAATAATTAGATAATTACGGGCAGAAATACCCTAGGGGTAAAATGGTAATTATGTATGCTAGTGTCTTTAACTGAATTGGGATATCAGTATAAGACCATAATGAAAGTATAATATATGGATTAACCTGCGAATGTGTTCTAATTGTTAAATTCACCACTGAGTATTTTCATACTCAGCATTCCTATTTCGGTGTGTAGGTACCAAGGTCAAAGATATCACCTCGTAAAATGTGCAGTGGAGTTTAGAGGACATTCTTGAGAAGACCAATCATGTATAAATGTATGATTTTGCACTCTATGTACTTAGGTAGGGAATACAGGCGTAATGTACATAAGGGACAGAAGGTAGTATCTGTATAAATGGATTGTTCTGTAATAATCCCTGTGATGATTTTTTTATTTTATTTTCATATGATCTGTATGCATGCTTGTGAGCCTGAGGCTTTGTATGTTTTATTGTAGCATAAGGCTTGTGACTACTATGAGTTAGATGATGGTGATAGGATGATAGTTGGGGGACTTGACGGGTCCAAGAAGTGTGATATATTATATTGAAGTGTCCATAGGTAGATATGATTTGGGGAATAGTGACCAGGGCAGCCGTTATGGTACCAAATTTTTAGATAATACCAAATCATGTTAAATGTTATCTGTAATGGCTGAAACATGATGAAATGAATTAAAATGGATTATAAGAACTGACCTGAATAATTTTGGAATCCCATAGAGTTGTCTAGTGCAGTATGAGTAAAAGTTAAACAAATGAACATGGGGAAATTTCAGGATGGGTGACCTGGCAAGAAGTGCACCGCTTATTAGGTTTCTTCGAGAATCTAGTAGGGGGTGTTACATGAATACTTGAATCATTTGACATGAACTTGAGTATAAATATATTTTGGATGGTATGTTGTAAAGCCTTTTGTATGTATAAAATGTGGATATGCTATACTATCTTGTACAGGATATAATGCAAAATACATGTAATATTGACATAACATAGATATAATATAGATTATAGTGTAATTGTATGAAAATATAAATACATGATATATATATACATATGTGTTTGTGTGTGTGTCTTTTATTAATTACATTAGCTGTGAAGCTTAGCGCATTATTTAGTTCAATGCGTAGATTTTTGGATGGCAAGGATAAAGATTCGTTAGATAACAGAAATTAAGGATTCGAAGAGATGTTTTATTATGTCTTTAGTGTATTATGAGATTTAAAATAGGAAAGGCTTTGTAATATTATGGTTTTAGAACATGGGTTGAACGTATAAGTAGATGAAATCAGAATTGTATAATGAATATGGCATGTATTAAGAAAATACACATATTCTTATACAATTTTGAGCATGGTATATATATGATATGTGATGTTATATGTATATATATGGTATGGATGAATAGTGGATTTAGTGAGTATGATGAATATACGTATGTATATTTTAATGTTGGTTTATATGTTGGATTGTGTATATATGAGGAACATTTATTAAATGTTGAGATGATTTTGGGATAGGTTGATAATATCCTTAGAGTGATTAGAAGGATCACAAAGTTGAGATGAAATGTGTGAATGCTTTTAGAAGTGTGTTTTTTTACAGATCACTATTTGGCTAGTGTTCTCAAATAGCCGTTATGCTGCCAAGATTTTGATAAGTAAGAAGCAAAGTCCAAAAAAATTTTCATATTTATATGGCCAAGCATAATTCCCAAGCAACATTTAATTTTCCACTTTTTTGAATTTTGAATCATATTTTACTACCTTGAAGGCATTTAAGTCCACTAAAGTCTACCACATTATTATCGTGGCTATGAAACTCGCTAATTAATTAATTTTTAGCTCACTATACAACTTAAAGCATGTTCTATCTAGGCTATTGATGCATGATATTATTTGACATTTTGTTCCGTGATATTATTTGGTATCTTGTAGTTCTATTTCATCATGTCAATAGTGAAAAAGGCATGTCACATAAATGTCACTTAGATTTAAGGGAAACTATGATGCCAAGATGGAAAAATTAGTATTTCCATTGCTCTTGGGAGAGCTTTTTTCACGAGCTAGTAAACAAACTGTTTAATTACACGTTTGTGATAAAGCTTTACATTCTAGTATTATAATGTAAATTGCCATCTTATACACATGGCTTTATTAAAGAAAGTGGGACTGCAATGAATGTGAGTATTCCAATTGCCCACTAAGCCACACTACAATACACTTATTACTATAACAAAAACACTATATATAGTCTAGAAAACAACTTGTCTCAAGTATATCATCTAATCTAATCTCAATCATCTTACTCTTTACATAATTCATAGAAAACACATCATTAATTGAGTTTTAAAGTATAATCAGAAACTCTACTAGTATTACTTGTTTTATAGGTCTATGGAAGCTTCTCGACATATTTTTACGTTCTTAAGTTATTAAGAAATTAAAAAACTGAAAACATAACAAAAATTTAGAAGTTAAAACAAATAATGAAAAAGCATGCTCGTTATTTGCAAAATAATTTGAATTTAATAATTTCAAAAATGTAAAAAAATAAAATTAAAAATTAAAAAAAAAATGACAAAGCTATTACTTCTAAGTTTTTTTTAATGGAGCTCCCTCATTTAAGATAACATAAAACTTGAGGATATTAATTATCCTCTTTTTTTTTTTAATTTGAGGCTAGTTGTTAATAGTATTATAATTAAAGGGTAATATGTAGTTTGCCCTTAATTTTATGTTTGGCTCTAATATGACAAATTTCACTTGGAATGTCTGCATTATGAGGCATGATTTAGCACATTTTTATTTTCATACAAATAGAAATCATATAACTAATTTTATTTTTAACTTAATTTAAATATTGAATTTTTTTATTTTTCACTAATCAATAATTAAAAATGCATGGATGTTTATGAATTATGGTTATGTGCAGTGTTTACATTTAGTATTTTGCTACTCTCTTCTTATTCTAAAACATAATTATTCCTACAATAAGTCACTTTCAACAACAAACAATCAAACAATAGTTAGTTTTTCTACCTAATCTTGTGAATCTTATTGAATATATTTGAATTTTAATTGATGGAGGTAACCAATAAGTTTTTTTCATGAAGTTATTATAACATACCATCTTCATTTCCTTATTTTAGTTGCAAATTAAAGCTTTTCACTTCTTTATTTTTTAATTTCATGATTTCTATGATACTATATTAGTTTTGCTAATTCTAATGGGTGATTTTTTTTGTATGAATCATTATATGCATAGCATAGACATCTAACCTTTCTACTTATTTAAATTGCTAGTGCCACATGTATTATAGAGGTAATATTTTTTTCACTCTTACAATAACCCAATCATTTTCTTTTATTATTCGATTTCTCATGGGAATAAATAACTAATCCCTTTTTATTCTTTTACTTTCAGTTTAGGAGCAATCTTTTACATTGGAGCAACTAGTTTATATTATATTTTATCATGTCTAGCTTTAAAGTGTTTAAAAGGAATTATTTTTGTTGATTTTTCTTATTTATCTTAGACATACCGTTGCATAGCCTTGAGATGAGTTTAGGTGAAATTTCAAGATCAAACAAGCATTAAAGTGCAAAAGTTATCTTATATAATGTGTATAAGTGCTCAACCATTTAATATTTACTCATTAACTCCATTTTTTCTTTCTACTTTTGTTTTTTGTTTAGTTCTTGAAATTGGCTATTTTAGATAGTAATTGACATCATTTTAAGAGTTGCTAAACTTACTATCTTAAATGCTAGATATCAAATGCAATACACAATGGGCCTAAAGAACTTTTAAGGAGCTAGTATCGAAGCATCTCAAAAACAATATAGTTACTTGATGTGGACCTTTAGTGATCCTCTATCTATGTTTGTTTTGTGGTATAACTCCTCAGTAAGAATCTTTTAGCTTAGGAGGTAAGTACATCCATGAAAATTAGTGCAAAGCATAATGCAATTCTTTAATCCACAGTGGTGTTTTGTTCATATAGGTCAGCATCTTCATATATCATTGTTTATGTGTAATGACCTAAAACTGGTATAATAATAATAATAATAATAATAATAATAATAATAATGATGATGATGATGATGATGATGATGATGATGATGATAATGATTTTAAACCAAGTATAACAAGATAAAATATAATAAAAGGGACCAAAATAGATATATGCCTTGATGGATATGGGTCATTGGATGGATAAAAAGGAATTAATCCTAGCCATCTATCCTAAGCGATATAAAAGGGAAATAAGTGGTAGTGGAGAAGAAAAAAATGAATGTATTCTCCTCTTCTCCATTTTCAAGGTTTATAGACAACTCAAACTACACAAAAACTCCATCAATCATCAAGGTGATTTTTTTATTTTCCTCTAAAAATTCTTCCTAAATCATTTTATGCTCTAATATGTGCATATTTTTCGCATGTTATATGGATTTGGTTGGTTGTCATTGATAAACTTAAAGAGAGGGTAAAAAAATGAGATGTCGATCAAAAGTAAAAGCTATCTAGAAGCTTAAACTGATCCCCCATTCATTTGTAATCATTAAACCGATATGTATATAAGCTAATTCTCATAATATTGTTGAAATTATGTGTGAATTTTGATTGTTAGGAATAATTTGATATTTTTATTAATTTGGGTGATTTTAATGTTGTTTAATTAGTTTTTTATGCAATTATCATGTATTTAATGAGGAATAATCTATGTCAAATGGTTATAAACAAAATTAGAATTGATATTTGTGAGAATTGGGATGCAAAATTGATGAGTGTTCTATTATTTTTTCGAAACATCGGGATTGAAATTGATAGACCCAAAGGCCTCACAACCATGATCCCCTTGAGTCATATGGCTTTGAGCCTTATAGGCTAAGAACACAAAGTGAGGTGCTGAGGAACCTAACGGCTATAACCTCAAAAGGCATATAACCATAACCCCTATCAATTTTAGCAACAAGTGATTTTTAACATGTAAAATGAAAGGCTTTTTTCAAAGGGTTTTTTTCACTTACAACCTAAATTAAAGGTTTTTATCATATTATAATTTATTTAAACCTAGAAATAAAGGGTAAGGAAATTAAGTAAGGGAATATTGATCAATGTAACATACATACATCTACAAAACAAGAAAAGCAATTATGCATGAACTTTTAGTGATATCCTTATTATACAACATGACTGAACACTTAGAAGTAATGTGAGGGATATTTATAATGTGCATATCAAATGATTACAACTACTATGTGAGCATGGGATGAATAGATATTACGAAATATTGTTATTAGTCTACCTTTTACTAAAATACTCCTAAAGGGCTAATTACAAGCAATTGACTAAAATGACTTACCCATTTACAAACACAAATTTAGCAAGTAATAAGAATGAAAATATGAATTTAAGAAGAGGATTATTATGTGATAGCATGGCATGTTTATAAGAATTAGATGTAATATGAGTATGAAAATTTACATTTTGGTAAATGTAGCAAATTATGAAATATGTGTTTATACATTGAGACAAATAGATAATGATGTGATAAGAATTCAATGAATGGCTAATGTATATACATGATTATGATACCTAATAATATGTGTGACACCCCTTATCAAATTCAGTCGGCATACCCAAATAAGGAGAGACACACAAAGTGTCATCTGAACTAACATAACCCTAACGTATAAAAGGCTTAGTTTAAAACCCCTTTAGTAAACATTCAAAGTTATAAAAATGTGAATTATCAAAAACCTTTTATTATATGAAAAAAAAATAAAAAATTCTCGTGTCGAAAATCTGGTAGCATTATAGTTGTACCGGGATATTATCCCAATATGAATAGTAACCTGTATGAAGAAAAGCACTTCTGTAGCAAAACATTTCCGATCCTTCATATTCATCCTCTGATCACTCCAAACAACCATCATCCCAAACATATCAATCAACTTCAAGAAAGAGATATCATATAAGTCAAAATATCTAAGATAATTTTAAATATGGTTACAAAATACTCAAAGCTTTAAAAATAGTTAATATTACAATTTAGGCCCAAATTCCTAAATGTATCATATAAGTGCCCTTAACTTATGTACATCACATAATTTATTTATATAACAAAATAGTAAAAGAAGAGTCTTCTTTTAAAAAAAGAGTCTTTTAATTTATGTGCACATGTCCACAATCATACATGCATTAAAGCAACATAAAATACACATTTATGTAATGTGTAAAAGATGTAACCATAAGGCAAGAAGCATGTGTGTGTCTTAATGTTCATAATACATATAAATTATCGAGAACATATCATTAAGCAATAAATGTCAACTTTACAAAATATTAGATTTATGACTTAAGCTTTATCATTAACCATTTCTTATGCCCATACTTAAGTAAACACATAAGCTATACTGGATAACGGGGACACTTAGGCCACTGAGGCTATCAAGACCATGAAGGCCCAGTAAAATAGACTCGAAGGTCATCATGACTGTGAAGGCCCAGCATGTGGACCTAAAGGTCATCAAGACCACAAAGGCCCAACAACATGCACCCGAAGGTCATTAGGACCATAAAGGCCCAGCAACATCATTATAGGACCCGTAGGTCACAAAAATCAACATAAAACCAGGTTAGGAAAATTAGGTACAAAAGTACCCTAGCAACTGCTAAATCATCAGTTGACTAGTCAACCTATCCAATTTCGATTGTTTACTTATATGGGCTAATCACTAAATTTATTTTGTTTTCACCATTTATAAAATAGCCTAAAGTAGATTTTAAAGATTTTTTGGCTAATGAATGACCAAATGGGGTAAAAGTCTTAAACATAATTATAATCATGTTTCTTAAAAATTACATACACATTAACATACTAGAATGTTTAACAACATCATATACACATGTTCCTTAACATGAACACATATTTTAGAATTGTGAAAGAATAAGTTAAGCCCTTATATCATGTCATAAGTAACATACGTATTCATGTCATGTAGTCAGGACTATAATCATATCATGACATGCCTTAAGAATTTTAGCCATGTTAGCATAATAACCATACATTACTCGTTTTTGTACTCATATAGCAACATCCATATCTTAACCATATGTAATATCCTTTTTAGCATATATCTAAAATGCAATTCAACATAATCATGAGTTTAATCGAGAATTCATCATTTTTTCTCTCATAAAGCACCATCATACATCATTATCATTGTCATAATGCTCAACCTCATTAACATATTACAATGCATATAGATATGATATAATTAGCCTTAAAACACATCAAGCACACTTAGAGGGCCATTCAGCCTCATCATGCCTTACTCATAACTATGTCCATTCTCATCACTATTTCATGCATAATTATAACATATTAGACCAATTAATTTTTCCATAAACTCATATCTAACATATATAACATAAGTAATCATGACAACATCTAAGAATCATTCATTCAATCATGCATACACACACTTCCATCATTAATTAATCATTTCAATGGCACAAAAGTATGTTTATAAAATCATATAATTCCATTCATAGGCATTTAACATCATTACATACTTAAATCACATTTCCATACATATGTACACATACTTATTCATTAGGGCACATGCACACTCATCACAAATTACTTTGATTACACTTACTTCTGAGTTAAAATAAACCAACTAAGCTTGTTTAGGTCTTTTCCTTGCCTTTTCCCTCTCCTCACTCACTTTGCTTTATAAGTATTACACAGGCTCAGCTTTAAAAACTCAAAATTGACTTAAGAAATGTATTCTTAGGCACCTAAAGAACACTAGAAAAATATGAGAACTCAAAAAAACTTACCTGAACAAAAAAGGATTACTATTCACATCAAGCTTCCACCATGAAAATCCTTTAATCAAACTTGAGTTTCTTGGTCTAGATAATGTTTAGAGGTATTAAAGGTATGGAATTAGGGGTTAGAGGGTCATTTAAGGGATGAGATTGAAGGAAAAAGAAGAAAAATAGAGGTTAAGACCTTGAGAGAAGCTATCAGCTCTAAGAGGAAGAAGAGGGGAGAAATATTCACTTGTTGACTCATTTTGAGTCATATTTGACCTTTTTATATGTCTCTAAAATCAATAGCCCATGTTCTCCCTCTTCAATCCAATGGCCCTCTAATTTTCATGTTGTCTTTCCTCTTTTTAAACCTTATTTCATCACTTGTAACATCTAAATAAATCCCCAAAAACCATATAAATTAAACCCTGAAAATCTCTTTTAACACATACTCAAAAACTAAGAAAAATCATATCAAAATGCAACTTTTATCTTTACCAAATTTTGAAAAAATACTCATTGATATCCAAAAATTCTAATTCCAATGCCAATGGAATGATTGGGATATTTGAGTATCTCAATCTCGAGTTTATTTGAGCAAAAATAAAATATTTTTATTGCTCAGCTATAACTAGTTTATTATTCATATGACATTGCCATAAAAACCTTATTTGCATTTTTAACCACCTTAATGACTTCATTTTCATTTCAAACTTTGCCCAAAATTTTATTATAATTAATACATACATTCAATCATTTCAATGTACCCGAGTCTCGAGAATATTATTCACATCCAGGGAAGTACCATTCATAACCTCAAGATTTTTGGGTGTTGCAATATGAGTTACTACCAAATTATGAAGTAATAGGTACGTACTACTTTGAGAAGGATACGTACTACTTTGAGAAGGAAATAAATATGTGATGGATAAATGATGCCATATAAGCTTACATGTTTTGATAATCACTTATATCACAGTATATGATGTGTATAAACATGAGATTTGAATTGATGTTATGAAATGAGAATATCTTATGCATATGAGATTTATGCAAATTATAATATGTGACATATGAATAAAGTGCCATGCTTTAATGGTACTAATGAAAATTAGTAAATTATAATGCCTTGAAATGGCAATCAAATGAAAGAATGACATTATGTTATATGCACTATATCAATACCAAATAAAGATCAAAGCATGATACATGTAACAATTATAAGGAATTGAATAAATTAAATGATATGCCTATGAATCTTTAAACTAGCATTATAGAGTTAAGATAAGTTGGCATACCAATAGGGTCTTTAGCAGTACTACAATGTCATTTTAGTTGGTATAGTTGTATAAGCCCTAGAAGGCATCGTATAATCTACTAGCTCTATGGATTAATTACACTAGTTCCTTAGAATGATATGATTACTAGCTTTATGAAGCAACCTCATTACTAGCTCTACGAAGCAATGGCATTACTTCTTCAGAACGGTGTGATTTTTATCTCTTTAGAGTAACATATTGATGAGCTCTTTGAGGTGCAATGTGAAACCTATTATCCAGTTTATAGTAGTCTTAATATATATCGAGTAGTAAAATAAAGTAAGCATGGAAACATAATGACATAGGAACTATGAATGTTTGAATGAGAAATATGGAAAAAAGATATTAGAATAGTTGACTTAATTGATATGCATTATTCATCAAAGTATAAATGATATGATTTTTAAAATGGCATGAACATAAATATTGTGTACATATGTTTGATGATGAATTGATAAAGGCATGTTATATCCATATGTAAACATAATTCAACATGATACCTATTGAGAAGGTAAATTAAGGTAAGAACATGCATATAAGCTATAATTGATGATGTGGTATATGATTAAAATTGATGTAAGTATGCTTATAAAGTTGTGATTTGTGCTTATGTGTATGGATATTCAAGAATTGGTTATGTACCATTAAGCAAATTTTGCTTAGTGTGTTAGTTGTTTTCACACCTAAGTTTGTGATAGCATTGACTAAGAAAGCTTTATAAGTGGGATTAGTCGCAGCAAATCTTAAAAAATGTTTATCATATTATCATGTCTTGATGTATATCATATTTTTAATGAACTATTTAATTTTATTCGTATTTCTTTAAGTATTTCATTATAAGGGTTATAAAGCCACTTTTCTAATTTCTTAAGTGGTATTTATTTATTTACAGATTGGGCTCGATTG
Organism: Hura crepitans; assembly: GCA_948208565.1. Taxonomy (NCBI): domain Eukaryota; kingdom Viridiplantae; phylum Streptophyta; class Magnoliopsida; order Malpighiales; family Euphorbiaceae; genus Hura; species Hura crepitans. The sequence continues at coordinate 5,145 of CANXYI012254634.1, read as the reverse complement.
AAAGCCCTATTTCTATATATTTTTGGTATTTCATGGGTTATGGTAATGTGATAAGGTGGTAAAGCATGTTGAACAAGTATATTGTGAATAATGATTGTGAGATAAATCTTACATTGTTAATGCATGTGATTGTATGTATAAACTTATACAGGTGTATGTGTGAACATATAGTGTATTCGATGCCTATGGCATATAATACGACACTCCTATGTCTGATATCCTAAGATGTCAGTAGGAGGGGTGTCACATGCTATATTTCTTTTAGAAGCCTTAGAGCATCTACAATTGAAAGGGACAAGTCTTATTTTTAGAAGGTCAGCTTTAATGCCACATAAGTGCCATATCATACAAAAAGACTATTGAAAAAATGAGACTTCCTTCTCCAATAGTGAGTCCTATTTGTGATCTTATATGAATTTTTAAGAAAAACTATTAATAATTTTTTTTACTATAGTCTACCACATGGCAGTTATTTATTGGGCAAAAAAAGTAGGACCAATCCTTTTTTAGAGGAACTTAATACGTCTCTCCAATGAAGAGAAAAAATAGAACTTCACACTTCTTGCAAAAGTGGCAATAAGACCTCATTTTTCTCCCATTATAGATGTTATTACGTTCTATACAACTATTACTTTGGGATGTGCCTATCAATTCATGAAAATGTTATAATGCTACAAGGCAATTAGCTAAAGAGGCACTGTAAGTTTTCCCCTTTAACAGTTCATTGTCTTCTTAGGTCTTAACAACTAAAGAAAGATGTCATAACTGGATACTATAATGTATAGGTTGCTATATATGCTGGTGCTTTCTTTGCCATGGTGGTTGTTAGTATGGCTATAATTGGTATAGCCATCTCTATGCTATCCTTTATGTTTGGCCAGCTGTAGACTCTCCAAGCTTAATGAAGGTCACTAATTTTGGTAATTCTTGTGATGAATTTTTATCCATTACTTAGTGTTATTTAGTTTATATTTTCTCCAAATGGTTAGTAGTTCATGTAATGCCTAAAAATCTATCTAGTAAAAAATTAATTAAATGGAAATAATAAAAATATTTGGGTTAAAAAGAATATAATATTTTAAAAAGATTAAAATAGGTAATTCTGCACAAATTATGGTAAAAATTGAGTAAAAATAATTTTAAAAGGGATTAAAAAATTTAGCTAAGGGTCATGTGGACTGTTGGATGTCATTTAAGTGGCTAATCTAAGCCATCCATCCAAGTAGTATAAATAACAAAATTTTCTACCTATAATTAACAAAAAGTGACAGAACATTCTTTCTTATATTTCTTCCTTTAAAGAAGTTACATTGAACTTTATTAAAATAATTTGAGCACTCAAATTGCTAAAGTAACTTAATCAAAACTAATATCTAATCATTCTATTATGATTTTTTACATTTTTAGGTGTGTCAATTTTTCCTTTCTATATTATTTTGCTTGGGTTTGGTGCATTAAAGAGGAAGATGAAAAAGAAAATAAGAAAAAGAAAGGTTGTAATAAAAGCCTAGACCGCTTGCAAATTGTTTCTACCAACTAAAATCAGTATATGCATATTCAATTTTCAATTTCCCTTTAAATTTATATGCAAAATTGTTAGTTAGTTTTTCTGCTATATTTACTTATTTTTTATGGAATTTTGTGTTATCTGTATGAAATTGGATGTGTTAGAATAATTAGAATGTGATATAAATAATATATGTTGTGTAAGGGTTAATTGGGTTTTTTGGCATAAACTGAGTGTGAAACTTTGCGTTTTTACTACTATTTTCACTAGGAAAATGGAGTAATTTTTTATAGTTCTAAAAGCCTCATGACTATGACACGTGTTGGTCATGCTCGTAAACCCCTTGAGCCATGAAACACTATTTGTGGAAAAATGCCACGTCCATGACCCCTCAAAATCAACATCTCAATTTTTATTATTTTATGAATTGTGATGGTTTTGAAATAAGAATTCGACATGATTTTAACCCACAGTTTTCTCATCTTTCTAAAGCATAATTTACATGATTTCTAACATAAATATTTTATGAAATTTGCAAAAGTTTGGTATGAGATTTTTTTATTAAATTGTTGATGGCTATCATTATGGAAATTAAGTAAGATGTTATGAAATGGCTATAAAGTTAAGGGAAATAAATTCTCTTTCAAATTAATTTGACTTTAATAATCAGAATATGTATTCCTACCTTGATGTACATGATGATGGATAAGAGTTGACATACTTGGAGCTTGAATCTATAAGATGTTAACTTGAGATAAAATGTAACCCTTAGAACGAACAAATTATTTTGAGAATGTTTCACAATTTGAAATGTCTAAGGAAATGGATTAAACCTAATTTAAGCTAATGAGTTTATGTAATAATGGGGGCATATTTTGCATGTGTTAATGACTTGAGCGAAACATATTTGTGTGCATGAGTTATGTTGACTTAAAGTGAGAATTACTTAACTTCACATGATATTATGGTGAGGTAAGTGATGGATGAATAATAAATTTATGAGAATATAAATATGTATGTGATACATGATAAATGACATATAAGGTTCATGTGTGGCATATGTTGAACATAAGTATTATGTGTTGCCATTTGTATCGCATATGAGCATATGGTAAGATGATGATAAGATTATAAACACACTTATATAATGAGATATATGATAACAACTATGATGAGTCATGAGAATGTGATTGTGATATATGACAATGAGATATAAGAATGTGAAATTTGAGTAACATATATTGACACAAGCTGAGCTTATGAACATTGTGACCCTTTACCCAACTTGTCTATTAGACCCGAATGAGAGGTGACACATACCTATTACTCCAATCTCTACTACCCAAGTTATTTAAAACCTTCCTTTATTGCTTATTAACTTCTTGATAATGGTTAAAATATAATTTTTTATACCAATTTCATTTAAATGAACTCTTATTAACTTGTACTACTTAGGATCCTTATGTCTGAAATCTAGTAGTATAACGGTTGTTCGGTAACACTAGCTTGAATAGTAACCTGTAAAAATCAACACTTTTATAGTCCAACATATCATTACACATCAATCTATGATCCTTTTGATCATTCTCAATAATTTTTCATTCACAATTATCACATTATCTTAACCACATCTTATAATATATCTTATCCATACAATGGCATCCACACATACATATATGTGTACATATAGAATATTTGATGAGGTTACAAGCTATTACATACACTGGTTTGGGCCTAACCCCTACATTTACATGTGAGTGTCCTCTACACTATACAATACATTACGCATTATGTACAGAAGTTGTACCTAAAAAATGGTGCCTTTTTGGTCTACGCTGCTCTGCTTGGGACTGGCTCTCAATTCTTAATCTATTACCTATGCATCATAAACAATGATGCACTAAACATATAGCTTAGTAGTGTATTCAATGAACTACACTTAAATAAACATAAGCACACATAATACATTCATAATAACAATACAACTTATGTTCAGTTTTAATTACATACAATTAATCAAATTCTAGTCATGCAATTTTAGTCTCACTATTAAACAAACAATTTAAACAATGTATTATATTATCTTACTATTCAACATAACAACTTTACCTAAACAATCCATATGTTAGGTCTAAATTATAAAACATATAAGAGATTAAACCATCGAAGCCTTAATTTATCTTTATGTTAACATATTATAGTCATATTTACATAGTAACCCTCTTATTAAACATACAATTTATCTATAATAAATATAGGTTTATTCTTAAAATTTCATGTTCAAGAATTATGTTTATACGTATAAATTTAATTATCCTTTTTACACCTTTTTATGTCATCATTATAATCTCCATGATTATCATTTCTAAGCTCTGACTAATTTATCATTAATACATATCATGTACCTAAGAAAGTTTTAATGTTTATTTCATACTAGTTGATTGCATTCTTACTACCTCATATTCCAGTTTACATATTAAATACTATTACCATTTCTCTTATTTTATTCTATTATAAACCATTTTACAATTGTCCAGTATATATTCAGCAAATACCAATGTCCAATACAGGATAACGAGATATACATCTCGTCTATTGTGCAACAGTCCACATTCTAGTGGCACCCTCTGCTTTATCCATACACTGGACCTAAATGGAGGACGTGCACATATAAAATAATATCCAGTTTCGTTATCCAAAATCACTTAAAATTTAAAACTTTTATACAAGAAAACATTTCTTGACTTGAAAATGCATTAAAACATTGAAAACCTTTTATGCACCCAAATCGAGATAAATATTAGGGTCATCGTGTCAAAAATCCAGCAGCATAACAGCTGTACTGGAATGCTTTCCCAAATTTTTACCTACTTAAAAACACTTTTATACGTTCACAACATACATCTCCTACTCACATGGGTCTTCTTAATCCTCTAAAACAGATCCGAACCACAATGAGCCTCAAGCTCTCAAAATCAACATTCTCACATGCAGTTTATCAATCATCACACATAGCATGAGAGAAAATAGAAATAAAATCCACATTTAAGATATTTAATACAAAACCCTATTGTAAAACATAGATTAGACCCAATCCCTCTGAGATCACAAGAGCACTATGACTACTTAGACATTACATTTACATCATCATTACTATTACAAAAAGAATACAAAAATACCTACACAGGGGTTATCTTTATGTCTCCTACTTTTAGAAGCTTTGGCTCTAATCTGCTACCCTATTACCTATGCATCGCAAATAGGCAAGACGCTAAGCTTTCACTTATTAGTGTAATCACTTTAACTTGTAAAAAGGCTAATTATAGCATATTATATATGTTCACAACAAATTCATATGTTCATAACCAATTTGGGTTTTAAAGCATCACAACATGCAACTTATATGCAACAAGAATCATTTTCGATTTTAGAATCATATTTATGCATATTTGGTGTCTTATATGCCAACATGCGTATTACAAACATAAACAATGCATTTAATGGCATAATTACCAAGGCATTATATAAACATTAAGTAACCACCATATTATTGACATATTGCATTACTTAAGGTCATAATCTTTAAAATTCAAATATGCCAAAATCACAATTATCATATAATAGTCATTTATAGACTA
>CANXYI012254553.1:0-21859 GCA_948208565.1 Hura crepitans | reverse complement strand
AATTTTTAGTCTTTGACAAGTGGAAATCCATTTGCCATGGCTTCTTTGCCAATTGGCAATTGTGCCAAGCCACTTGGCATCATTGTGGGCCCTATATTAACACCTCAACATTGTCTCCAAAATTCTCGAACCATCCCAATTTTTTAAGAAACTTAAAAAATTCATAAAAATTCACTCAGTCCTCTAAAAATTACACTATTTATTTTTAAATTCCTATTTTAATCCCCTTTACTTGTTCAAAAATTTTTGTGACCAAATTCCACTGATAAGGAAGTTTTCAGACTGCCTTGATTTGTGTGCCAACCTCTAAAATTACAAGATTTTGCAAATGACATCGGATTCTAAAAATTATTTCACTATTGGACTCAATATGATTTTCTGGCTTCAGGGTCCACTATTTTTAAGTTTGTCCGGGCATATCTCAAGTCAATCTCGCCCTAAAAAATTTTTATTAGCTTGATGGGTAGCTTACAACCCGTAATGAATTATTGGTTCTGCTAAATTTTTTTATTTTGCCTTTTTCTTCAGTTTAGAACACTTTGAAGTTTTATGACCTGTGTTGCTACCTCGGTCCATGTGTAAAAGATCCAACACCTAGGGTGCACTCCTCGAAACTTATGGCACTATTCACGAAGCCTCGAAACACAGGCATTACATTTCTTCCCCTCTTAATAAATTTCATCCTCGAAATTACTTGAAGCAATTAGAATAGAATATTGAGTCCCACTTGTTCGTCTAGCTTTCAAATAACTTCCTTTGTACTTTTTATACCTTCATAGCACTATAACAGTGATATAGACTCCTTTCTACACTTACCTCATTTCACGAGCTATACTCTGCACTATTTTCTTATCATATCTGATATCCAGCTATACTCCTATAGTTGTCTTTTGTATTCTAAGTAACTAGTCTAATTTGTACCCTATGAGCATAAAATATACAAGTACTATGTGTTGTTGTAGCTAAGGTGGAAATGAAAGCCTATATGCTAAAGGTCTTGATCTTATCAGTACCCCCATAGGGTCTAATAACCTAGGACTCACTGGCCTTTTTCCCAGACCTCTATGCCTATTTCCTTGGAAAAACTCCAATGCACTTTTTCTCTAACTGAGTACTCAATAGTTTTCCTATTTACAGTTTATAGCAAATTTTATTCTACTTTTACTTCTTTCATCCTTTTTCCAATTCATTTCACTTTTCTTTAGCCTCACTAATCAAGTCTACTTTGAAGACTTTCTATCTCAAATCTCACTTCAACATGTAAGGTCCTACATTGTCTATCATGCAATGCCTCATAGGGGTCCATTTCCCAACTAAACTTACCACTACTAGCATAGGCAATCCCTACCAAGAATATATGCATATACATGTATTAGAATCCCATAAGCTTACTAATAATGTCTCACAACATGTGATTAGATATTTGTATCACCCTCTTTAGTTATCCATCAGGCTGAGGATGACAAACTAGGTGATGAGCTAGTTTGGTGCCCAAAGCTGCTTACACATCTTGCCATAACCTGACAGTAAAATACAATTTTTGTCCATATGATAGTCATTGGCACAACATGAAATCTAATGGCTCATCACTATATAATCTTGCCAACCTATTTAAAACTAACCCATCCTAACTAGGAAACTTAGACTATCTTGACTATCTATCAACAACTATCCATACAGCACTGCATTTACCTTTACTCAATAGTGAACTCATTACAAAACTCAAAGTTATCTTTTCTTATTCTCATTCTGATATAGTTATAGGATACAACAATTCAAAAGGATTTAAATGCCCAGCTTCTACCTGCTGGCATATCAAATACTGGGTATTATACCCCTACCCTATTGCTTTCCATACTAAACCATCCAAAAATAAGATTCCCAAACTTAGATTTTTCCTCCCAAAATATATGGGACGAGGAGACTCATGTATTTCCTTAGACATCTACAACCCAGTTCCTCTGTAGAAAATGTACATGATCTATTCTGGTGAGTTTACTACTCACTTATTGTCAACTGAGACCCTATGGTCTTCCCCTCTTCAACTTTGCTATTATCTAAACCATCTACTTATCTCTCATCTTATTCTTCGATTTGCTGTTTAAAACCTAACTTTATTTGCAATTCAGCCACTAATGCCTCTTCTGATATAACTGGTAAACTGAAATTCATAATCTCTTGAGGTCACCTTAAATTTCCCTATACTCAACATCTATCAGCATATTAACTCTTTTAGATAGGTAATCAATCAGGTAATCAAACCCTATATCAATTCTACATAACTTCTCTATTTTAGGTCCTTTCTTCTAAGTGAGGAACATTTCAACTCCAATAATCTATACTTATATAACATTTTTCTTATGCTGATATTGCCATCATTTATTCCAACATAAACCACTATGCTAACTAGCCCCAAATTAGGGGTAAGCTAAACCTCTCCTCATGGCTTCGACTATCTTAAAGCACATGCCACCACCTTTCCATCCAACCTTAACACCTAACACCTTTCAGTGAAGCATCCTTACATATAACCAAGTCTTTACCTTGTTAACATTGAATCAGGATAGGAACCTCTATCAAGCAACCTTAACACCTAACACCTTTCAACGAAGCATCCTTACATATAACCAACTCCTTACCTTGTTAACATTGAATCAAGATAGGAACCTCTATCAACCTCTATTTCAACTTAGCAAAACTATCTTCACAGTACTTATCCCACATAATTCTTACCTCCATTCTGATTAGTCCAATCAAAGGAGTAACAATAGTGAAGGTCCTCTTATAAGCCCTCTGTAAGCCTAACTAAGCCTAGAAATTTCCTTATCTTACTTATATTCCTAAAGGGTTTCAATTCCAACACTGCTTTACCATTACTAGGGCTAAATTCTAACTCCCTCTATTAAGACTAGGTGGCCTAAAGAAAAACTTCATTTGCTTAATTCCTACTTATTGAGTTGAGCATACAACCATCTTTCTTTTAGGATCTGTATCACAACCCTTAGGTGCTATTCATACTCTTTCTGGTTCCCAGAGTACACCAAAAGATCATTTAGGAACACTTTACCACTAGCCCACATAAAACTAAAAGTTTTGCTCACTGTAATCTATAAAATTGCTAAAACATTAGTTGGCCCCGATGACATCCCTAAGGACTCCCCATGTTCACACTGGGTCTTAAAAGCAATCTTAGTAACATTAGCTTCCCTAAATCCTCAACTAATATAATTCAGATCTTGGGTTAACTTTAAAAGGAAAGGGACTAGCCTCTCTCAATGATTAAGAGGGTCATCCAATAGAACAAGAAATAATGATCTTATACATTCACTCTGTGCAAGTACTTTTAAGGCAATGCACAATCTGATTGACCTGTCTTTCTTTATCATAGATAGCTTAGACACTCACTGAAGAGTTATATTAGGTCTAATGAAACCCTTTTCACCCTGCACTTATAGCTATCCTTTCAGTGTTTTTATTTCAACAGATGTTATCCTTTGAAGAATAATAACACTAGAGCAATACTAGGATACACCTTCACTTCAAAATCCAGGTTTCTCTAAGATGATAACCCTAGTAGCTCAATAATAATATATTAGAGAACTAAACTTTAACTAATAGATATGCTAGATTAGAATTAAGTTAGTCTAATTAATACCTTAGGCTGATCATGCCTCTCTCCTCTTGAAAGAGTTATTGTACCTTGATACTAAAGGTAAAATTGTTTAAAGGATTTCTCTCACCATTTACTATCTCTAATAGTTTTCATACATTCTAGAGGGTTAACTTCCTATGGTTACCCTTTGTCATAGCCTAATACTTAACAAACCAATCCATCCTAGAAGTACCTCAATTATTGAAATACAACTTAGTCAACCTAACAACAATCCATGCCCCTAAGTCACTAGGGGCATCTTTGATACATCGTCTTTATAGTCATGCACTGCCCTATAGTGTTGTTAACTCTGATGTCTGTATTAACTTGGTCATGCCCTATTTGTCTATTTTGTACTGGTGCAGTACATGCACATAAAGGCATTAAATTAGGATTTATCAAAGGTAAGACTGGAACATTAGATAAATAATATGCCCGTCATACTATCTAGTGCTACGGCCACATTTTTCAGTCTTACTATAAACTATCTAGCTGAAGCACAAACCTTAATTCTAGCACCTTGACTAACTTTGGACTACTCTCTTTTAGCCTATTTATGACCCCTACTTTTGGGTGGAACATTAAATATCTGTGCCTAAGCAACTTCTCTCTATCCCTAAGGATACTCTCTCTATGGTGGCTTCTATTACCACCTTGGGGACATTCTTCTTACTTGCCTCCTCTGCACTATTCCTCGTGCCTTTTCTAATAATAACCATGCATAAATAGTCTATTCTTGGTACCCTCTCTGGTACTAGGACCTGGATAGAAACCATGCCTATAATTGACTTTCTCTTTATCTTACCAATCTAGTACTGCCCTAGGCTGTTCCACAGTGCTCTGCTTCTTTCTCTAAAAGAGGTCTTTTCTTACTAGTACCATTTCCTTCTGTCTCTTGTAATTGGCACTGACACTACCAACTCCCTCTTTCTAAGGTTTAGTTGTTTGTATCTATAATTCTATATTTAGTCTTATAAAGAATCTCTTATAATCTGTATATGTGTTATTGAAAATAATTTTCTTAACATGCTTTAAAAGTCTAGTAAGATCCTTTCATGTACTACTTTTAACTATACTAGGATAGGGTTCCTCCTTCCTATTATCAGTCAGTCACTCTCGATCTTGACTGCTAAGCAGCATAACTGGGTTCAACTGCTGATATAAGACTTACTCTCTATATGCCATAGTTATCAAACCAATTGATTCTATAGCCCTCTATCGGGTAACTAGGCTAGTCATTTTTATACTACAGAAGACTTCCCTTTCTTAGCCTCAGACTGCATAATAGTTCACAGGAATTAACTTAACGCTTTGATATCCATGTACATTACCAAGGAATATTAAATCTCTGCTCTGAAACCACCAAATGTAATAGCCCCTACTAGATTCTTAAAAAAATCAAATAAGCGGTGCACTTCCTGCCAGGTCATCTATCCTAAAATTTCTCAAATGGCCATTCGTTTAACTTTTACCAACTTTTGCCTAAATCAGGCTATCTGACTCTAAAACCACTTTTGTTAGTTTCTATGGTCCATTTAGGTTGGAATCTATCTTACTTAGTCATTATGAAGGAAATCTAATCTTACTCAAGTATTACTTAAAAATTCGGTAGCATAACGGCTGCCTAAGTCCTATCCCCAAAATTTAAAGAATCTTGTTAAACACTTCTATAATTTATTCAAAACACTTGGACCCATTTGGTTCCCCAATTTCATCTTATCATCATCATCTAACTGTAATACCTATAAACCAATATTTTTTAAATAGTATTTCTTAGGGGCGAGGGATGTTCCTTGCAGTGCGGGGCATCAATAGGAGTCCAATGTCTGGCATATTAGTCATAAAAATTTGACGAGCCAAAAAGTGGGTAAAACAAATGAATTTGAAAATTTAGTCGAACTAATAAATCATTTCGGGTCAAGAACTACTTTATATAGAGATAAAATAAGGTAGTGCCGGGATAGCTCCAAGAAGTGTCCGGATGGACCTAAAAATATCCTACCCTAAACCTCAAAAATTCCAACAAGTATGATGGAGAAGGAATTTTAATTTTTTGAGGTCATTTAATTTTTTTTGGAATATTTTATTTTAACGGGTGAATAGTGTCAAAAGTCCACTATTGAATTTTGACTTAAAATTTTACATGGGCTGTAGTGACACTAAGTAAGGATTTATAAAACTAAAATGAATATTTTTAAAGGTCCAGAGAATATTTTATTAATTTGTGAAGATTAAAATGGCATGGAGTGAATAGTAACCCCTAGCACCCGAAAGAGTTTTAGGCTAAAATTTTGTAGGGCTATTAGTGAATTTAATTAGGGATTTTTGGAACTAAAATTATGATTTTTAGAGGTCTGTGAAAATTATTTTGAATTTTCAAAGTTTAAACTAAAATTAGATTAATTTGGGCCGTCCGATCGACATATGGCATGATCGTGGCCATCCACCTTACTTATACACTTAAGGGGACATGTGTAAGGAAGGATGGAAGGGGAAAGAAGTCATATTCTTCCCTAAACTCAAAAAGCCAATGCTATATTGCCCTAAATTCCCCCTCTATTTTTTATTCTTTTCTCTTTCTTCCCATGCCAAAAATCCACAAAATTTATATGGTCCTGAACCTCCATGGTGTTCTGAAGCTATTCCAAGTGACAGAATTGGAAAAGGAGGTCCAAAAATGGAATTATAAGCACTTGATGAATAGTGCTAAATTGATGTGTAAGTGGTCCTTTTCATGGTTTCTTCTTTTTCTTAAAGAGTATTTGAGGTGTGGAGGTTATCCATGAAAAGAGATTTTTGTTTGTTGTTGTGTATAATTTTGTAGGAAATTTCAAAAGTTGGAACCATTACAGAAGTTTTGGCTATGGTGGTTCAAGGTGGAGAAAGAAGAATTCAAGGGTTCTAGAGTGGCTTCAACATGATAGGGAGTCCACTGTAAGTGAATTTAACTAAAACACATCATGTATGTTAGGGAAAATATGGAATGTAAGTTTGGGTACATGTTTGGAAGTTATGGTTGCATGGGTTTTCATATGTGTGTGTATGTGAAATGTATGTTAGGAGATGTAATTTGAGGATATAAGATGTCATGGACATGAATTAGATGTGGAAAAGATAGGTATGTATGTGTTGCATGCATGCCTAGGTATATGTCATGTATGCCATGGTATGAGTATTTATGTATGACATGATAGCATGTAAGGTTAGGATGGTATTATGATGTATGACATCTCAGAAACATGGGAGGGATAAGATATGGTATGATTAATGAAAGGAATTAGGGAAATAGATGGCATGAATGAGGTATGTGAGATAGATGTAGGAAGACATGGTATGTCACAAGGGTAGTAATAATTATTAGATGAAAGAACAAAGATTCAATTAAGGAATGTGTTTAAGATTTTAAAGATTTAAATAGGGGAAATTGTATACTTTAGTTTTTGTAATGTTGATAGGATAAGTTATGTGGGGATATAATGAGTTAGTAGAGAAGGAATATAAAGTGAATTAAAAGTTTGATGTGAAAAAGTGACCAAAGGAATAGTGATTGTTATGTAAATAGGACCTGTAACTGTCTAAGAAATTCTGATGACCTATAACTATCCGAAAAATATGACTGGATGAAAAAATTTAATATCTGTCTCTTTGGCTTGAACATAAGTAGAATAAATATATGGTAGACTGGAAAGGCAATTAGTTGAGTCTAGCTAAACCAAAATGAATTAAAGAAGTGATTAATATTGAAAAGTTGACTGAATAAATTAAGAGTTCAAGAAAGAATTTATGAATGCACGATAATGTGTGGATAAAGTTTAAGGAAACTAATACATGGACATTTTGGGTACTATGGATCACAAAAAGATATTTATCACTAAAGTAGACTTAAGACATGTGTATAAAGTAATCACTATAAAGAATTGCATAAAGTATATGGCTAAATTATTTAATAATATAGAAAATGAATATTTCTATAAACATAGTATCAATGTGAATAAGATACTAACCTTGGGAACTAAATTATTATAAAGTAATGCAAGGAAGGTGTGCCACAAAAGCCATTGAGTATAATTTTAGGAGAAGTGGAAGTGAGGAAAATGGACATAAACTAACAGTAAAGATAAGCCAGAGCTATAGGCTAAATGGAATAAAAGACTATCAATTGAGAGTAATGAAGGGAATGAAACTTGAGTCGAAGACATGGTAATTTAATGACACTGGAAATATGTTAAATGAAATTGATTAATAAATAAAGTAAGCTGATTAAGCAAAGATATGAATTAATATGGAATATACTAAATGTGAAAAATAATAGAAAGGGAATCATAGGATTGATAGTTACTTATACAGTGGATAGGTTGACTGATCATCTAGGGATTAGTAGCTACTCGAGGCTGAGTCTATATGGTTTAGCCTATGTATGGTGGATGTAGTTGTCGAGTATTGATTTAAGCCTACATGCTCGGGGTATTAGGAGGCCTACGACTAATCCCTGCTACCCACTTATGGATATTGAGAGGTCTCACTAGACTGATCCCTGCTATCCACTGGACACCTTGCTAGTGTCAATTTTACTTGGATATTGGGAGGTCCCATGAGGCTGATCCCTGGTATCCCATTCTGATATTGTGAGGTTCTTATGAACTGATCACTGCTATCGGGTGAAGGGTGTGTATAAACATCGAGGTCCATAATGTGGGCCATTATACAGCTTTGTCTTTTGTTTGGTTCTCAAATTAAGTTAGTGTAATAGCCAAGGTTTAAAATGTGGGCCACTGTACATTGTGATTCCTATTATCTAGTGGTTGGGAGTTTTTCCTGAACCATAGGGTTATAAAGGGATTAAGTAAAGAACTTGAACAGACTTAAAAAAAATTAAAAAGAACTGGACGTTAAATTGTTGTGAATGAGATAAACTATGAGTAATACCTTAGGAACAATGGATAAACCATCTAGGAGGAAATGAGATAAGCCTATGTAATCTAAGTAAGACTTTTAAAGAAAGTAAAAGGACAGATAAAATGGTAAATTAAGAGGAAAACATGCTTAAAGAAATAAGTTATAGAGGTAAATTAGCTAATACAGGTAAAGTAAGTAGTCCACTTATATCCATATACATAATGAATATAGTGGAATAACTTAGGCTGGTTAAGAAGAGAGTATGAATAGATGGTTGAACAATATTGGTCAGGTGACTTAAACATGGCACCAACACATAAATTAGAGGAGAGTTAATATGATTCAATTGATGGATAATCATATCTGAAAGCCCATATAGAAAGACTAGAAAATTATAAATAGATGCTATTGGTGAATCCTTGTGTGCTTGCATTTGGTAAAATACATGATATGTTTGGTTAAATTCACTACTGAGTGCATACTCAGCGTATTGGGTGTTCGATGCACAGGTGGTAAATTTAGGCAAGATACGATGCAAACAATCAATAGAGCAGCCGACAACTATCCAAGTATGATATTATTTGATTAGATTATGTGGCTTGGCAGTTAGAGGCACTCATCCATGTTATTGGGAGTAAGTGGAATGGTATGATAGTTATATAGAGCATATATTAGCCCATTATTGGTGTGAATAAGTTCTTAGCTGTAATAACAGCCTAGGCTAATATTTGACTATAAGGTCAGGTGTGTGAATGTAAAACACTTGCTTAAATTGATGTACATGAGTTTAGACATGGTGACTTAGACTAAAAAAAAGCCATCGCTTTGTTCAAGGCTTTATTTTAGGCATCCAGATGAGTAATTCCCATGGGTCTTTTCCATTTCTTCATGAGTGCTTTTCCTTTTGATTTTAATGTTCCTCTTTATAGATTTAGGCTTATGATCTTCACTTATTGTTCAGCCTATACGAGTTGGACATCCTTTATTGGTATTTGATACTGGATAGATAGATTTAGCCATCTTCAGAGCAATGGATTGCCTCATCTTTGGTGTATCATCATCAGTACATCAACTCTTAAACTTCGACTGATGTTAGTGACCTTGCACATGTAAATGCATTAGTTAGTTTAGTTTATTTATTTTGAATTTTATGCTTACCTAGTTTGTTTCAAATTGACTTGGAATGGTAGGTCTTCCCTATTAAGGAAATGTCTAACATTTTTCACTTTATTCAAGATCTATCCTCTCGAAAGATTTTCTAATAGCCCTAGAGGCCTATTCTTAGTATCTGTGAGAGAAGGTACAGAGTTAGCTATGGGTCTTAATATGTACTACATTCTTTTAAGTCCTCCTGATTCCATGTTATTTGGGAGGTACATAGATGATTTAGAGTTCATGCAGGGTATGACTACTAGTATGCCTGAGGACACATTGGTGAATAGTGAAGAAGGGATTATTATTCCTGGGCACCATCTCATTTGCTTTCTCAAGTACTGTACACTTTGGCCCCCTCTCCTAAGTTATTCTCATTTTTTGCCTTTTAAATATGGTTTTCTGATTGTATCTTGCATTATAAGCTCTAGCTCCTACTTCTGAGGCTGAGCCTTCTTCTGCTAAGAAAAGGGCAAGGATGGCTCCTAGCTCCTAAGGACTTCAGTTTTCACCTCCTCTAACATGTAATCTTAAGAGTGAGACTTTAACTCCAGCCACTGGTTGTTTATCGATGCCTAGTGAAGTTGTTGGCACTCTTACAAAAGTACTTGAACTGAGCTACATACAATATGGCATTGACAAGGAGTTGACCTTTGTTCACCTCAAGATCAAGGACAATTGGCAATGCCTTTTGAACTAGAAAAAACCACATTGGTATTACCCTTGTGACCTTCTTTGTTTGATTTATTGATTTAATTGTACTTGACATTTCTTGCTTGGGTTTTCTAGGTTAAGAGGGCTATAATTAAGTGGACTACTAGGGTAGTGAAGGCTTTCAGGAGAGCGATAGTCGATGAGATGCGCATTCTCGTTGTGAGTCTTTTCTTGTAGTTGTTAGTTAAATATGCATGCATGATGTGTATGATATATGTTAATCCCTCATTCTATTTATAGAATGAGCGAACCAAAAGGGTAGCTGCACTTTATGATGTTTTAAAGAAGTTAAGGGCATTGAAGATTTCTAAAAAATTGGTGCTTTCTTTGAATGATAGGGACATAGAGAGTGACGAAGAAGAATGAAGAAGATGGTAGCCTTAGTTCTTTTGCTGATAAGGCCTCAAAAAAATTTTTTTATGCACATGTTTAGAACATTTACTACAATATGTACCTTTAATTTGTTTAAATACATTTTTTTTATCTCTTACATATAAGTGAGAAATAACACACATAGAAATTTTTACAACGAAAGATACTATTATCAAAAGTATACAAAGAAAACCTTGTGTCTATATCATATGACATCCCCCATGATAAGGAGTTTATAATTTAGACCATTCATGTAACTAAGGAGTTGAAGCTCAATAGCATTCTTTAACATTTCATCATTGAGATATAAAGCGTAGTCTTCCAAGTGATATGTTTCTATTTTGAGAGCCTTGAATGAACATTTTGTCATAGATCTAGTGTCATCTCAATTAATACCATGATAGGTGGTTGCCACTAAAGGACCATGGTTACAGTGTGGCAAGATATATGCAATTCACATGAGATCCATTAATAATTACCTATAATTCACATAAGACCAATCAGAAGATATGACAACCTTCAATTAATGTACAACCTTAATACTAAGAACTTTGATAATGTTAATTAAGTGATTACTACTTGCCCTTCCTCTAGATCTTTGGTTCTCTTGATGCTCATTTGTTTTACCTTGTTAGAAGACCTATTTTCTTGCATTTTAAAATGTCATTCTTGAAGGCATGGTCTATGTGGACTCTTTTTCTCTTACTACTACGGTCCATGCAGACTTGGTTTCGTGTATGGCTCATGTTTGCTTGATAAATGTCCATATAGATGTACTTAAAAAGTGGTCAATGTGATCCTTGATATTGGTTTCATCTATTTTAAGGTTCGTGTAGATGTCCTCACATGTTTAGGATTCCTTATCCTTGTAGTATTAGGAATAACATTGTTTCAGTGCCTATAAATGCAATCCTTTTCAAGCCATTCATGACATTTTTATTATGTATCTCTCTTTTAAAAATCAGTTGTCCCAAGTTTTAGATTCCAAAGACATTTGGAATTTTCTAATTCTTGCTTCCTTTTTTACTTATAGATTTTTAAGGATGGTGAATATTGACCCCAACTTTTTTCATGCCACTATTCACTACTAGGATCCCGTTTTTCATGTATTCATCCTTAGTCATCAAGATAATGTTCCCACACCTAAGGAATTTGATACCATCATAAATAATAACATTTCTCCAAATGTTCTTCTTACTGCCCCATCATTAAATGATCATTACCCCATGGACATTATGCCTGCCACATAGGTCTCACCTTTGGTAGCTCAAAAGATTATTTCGAGTATATATCAAATTTCTTTATAGACAATTCTTAATTTTGCTTATCAACTTTCACCTAATTCGATAAAATGGGCAAAATTTATCTTGTTATGCATTTTTGGTGACCTATGGATTGTCACTTACGAGGACAAGCTTTTGTTTTCTTTACCTTAATTTTTTCCTAGTATGCTTGTGAGGGTTTTCAGACTAGTGGGTTTGCCTAACTTTTTCTTAGGTGGTTCTTTTCAGTTTTTCCAACCTAATAGTTTCTTTTTTTTTTTTAGGTTTGGTTGCAAGAGAAGCTAAAGCTACTTGTTGTGCCTCCTAATAAAATCTAGATCAAGTATGCCTCGAATCATAATAATGAAATAAGAGTTGAGAGAAAGTTTAGCATGTTAGATTTATGGACTGAATGGCTTAATAGGGTTGTTGAGATTTGATGGATGTAACCTTAGTGGAAGATTTCTCACTTTGCTATGTCTTATCATTTGGGTTGTGTTCCATTAATTGGATTAAGGCACACAATAGTTTATGTCCCCTATCTAATTCAATGAATGGCTTGATACAGTGTATCCCTTTCGATCCTTTAGGCTTTTAAAGTGGATGGTTGACACAACATTTCTTGAACTCTTATACAAACTTATGGAGACATCGTTTAATGCTAAAGCATATGCTTGATTATGAAGCTAGTAATACAAGTATAAATCATCATTAAAATGATTGGATTATTAGTACATTAAAAGATAACAAGATACTTGTACTAAAGAGAAAGAATGAGGATTCATCTTCCACACCTGGAAAGAAAACTTGAATATAGACTTTTAGAGTTCAATTATTTGTATAATGTTTCTCACTAGATTGAAGTTTGCATAATAATGATCATGACCAAGCATTTCTAACATTAACCACATTCAAAACTAAACTGCTTAATCTTGGTAAACATATTAGTTGCCCTTTACAACTTTGATAGGTTTTTTTGATTGGGTATTTTCTTTCTGATCCCCTAATTTTTGCATGAAGTGCAAGTTTCTAGGTTTTCACCTCATTGTGGTGTCTTAACTTTTGCCTAAGTTGCCCCTTTTGAGGTTCTCAACTTGGTAGACTCATCATTATTTTAATAGAAATATGTCCTTAATTTGTCTATGTTCACAGGTTCTGAGAACTCATTGCCTTCCAAATCTAAAATTTTGACATCTCTATGCTTGAGCACTTTCTTCGCCATATATTGACCTTCTCAATTAGGCTTAAATTTTCTTTTAGGGTCTATTAGCAAAGGCCTAGTTTGTTTCAAGATAAGATCACCTTTTCGGATGGAACTGGTCTTGACTTTTTTGTTATAATCCCTAGCATTCTTCTTTTGATACAACTATATATGATAAAAAGCTTTATGCTATTTTTCATCAACTAACACAAATTGTTTGTAATGCCCGATAGTTAAAGTCTTATGAATAGTATCGGTTAGGCCCGAGTGATGTTCCCTGTGGTGCAGGACGTCATTTCGAGTCTGAAGATTGGCATATTGGTCATAAAACTTTGATGGGCCTGAAAATAGAGAAAATGAATGAATTAAAAATTTTAGCAGAACCAATAATTCAATTTAGGATAAAAACTACTGTTTATGGAGATAAAATGAGGTCAGGCCAGGATAATCTTAGGAATGTGCCCGGATGGTCTTGAAAATATCATATTCTAAACCTTAAAAATTCCACTGAGTATGATAGAGGAGGAATTAGAATTTTTTAAGGTCAACTGATATTTTTTTCTCAATATTTTATTTTGGCTATGAATAGTGCTAAAAAGTCAATGGTTGACTTTTTACCTGAAATTTTTAATGGACCTTAGTCCCATTAATTGAGGAATTTTAAAACTGAAATGTGAATTTTTCGACACAGAATATTTTTTGAATTTTAGAAGCGAAAAGTGACATAAAATATACATAAAGTAATTAAGGCCCATTTGGCCCAATTTAATGGATCCAACCCACTCCTTATAAGTTTTTAAACATGTGTTATTAGCCTACACATGTGAAATTATCTTCCTCGCCAAGAAATCCTCCATGGTCGATGCCCTATTAAGGAAAAACCACTATTTTTAGCCATTTTCTCTCTCTAAAATCCCCATCTATTTCACCTAAAATTAATAGAAATTAAGCCTCCATCATCCAAAGGTCTTAAATCCATTAAGAATTTCAAGTAAGAGGTGTAATTTTGCATAATTCACCACTTGGGTGAATAGTGCATAAAGTAAGTAAAAATGCTTCAATCCCTTTTTTTTGTTTTTGTTATAGGTAGCTTAGGTAATTCTAGGAATCTTTATACTTTTAGAATTTCATTTAGAGCTATGGTTGATTTTTAAGGATTTTTCTAAGCTAAAATTTGTGTATGTTTAGGGGTTGAGAAATGAGGAGAGAGAAACCCACAAACACAAGCTTAAGATGGTGGAGAAAGGGGTGTGAATACACCCTAGGTATGTGGAATAACCCAATTATATTATATCTAACTTGTATGTGTAATTTTATGCATGTTACTTTGTATGGAAATGAAATATTATGGGTGTGTGCATGTTGTTTAGGTGAAATTTGATTATAAGCATGCATTTGGTATTAATTTAATGTGGTTTGTAGAATAAATTGGAAAAAATGGCATGTGGAAGTCTGTGTGCATAAGGTGGCCGAATGGGGTACCATGTGGGGTGTGGTATATATGGTTGAACCTTTAATGCAATTTGTGCGCCAATAATGTGTAAATGAAGTGTAGAAATGGCAAATAAAATGACCTAAAAATGGCATGTTACATGGCCTAAGATTGTAACTTAATTAGAGTGAAAATTTGGTGAATTATTAGATGTTGTAATGTGGAATTGACGTAAGAATAATATGGTAGAGAAACTTTGAAAATGGAACCTATTTAGTAGAATTAATGAAAGGCACAAGATAAGAAAATGACAAAATGAATAGTGTTAGTTGCAGAAACTGACCAAATAAATAGTGAATTTTGTGACAGTGGCAAAGTCACAATTAATTGTGTGAATTAGGGCTAGGAATATAACCTAAGGATAAATTAATAATAAATATGGCTTACAATAGTTAATGGCCCATTAGTTAGACACCCACTAGATAGGTTGACCGGTCAACTAAGGGATAGAGCAGCTGCTAAGTAGTCAGTCCTTCTGGGGTCCATTGGCCTATGTTGGTTTTGATAGGTGCAGCTACTTAGATTGTATGATGGTATCCTACATGGTTATTGATATATATGTGGATATTAGGAGTGGTTTATGGATGGGTCCCTACTATCCACCTTTGTGCTATCGATTGTTATGATTCTTAGATATTAGGAAAGGTCTATGGATGGGTCCCTGCTATCTGCTAGTCTGATATTGGGAGTGGTCTATTGATGGGTCCCTACTATCGAGCGAGGTAGGTACAGCTACCTAGGCCCTAAAAATGGGCCAGTGCATAGGACACATCCTACTGTCTAGTGTCTTTAAGTATAGTCTATCTGGCATGGGCCTATAAAAGGAGTAATTAAACAATTAAGTGGACTTAAATGAATGAACATAGGGTAGTTAGGATGACTCATTGTGTGTGAAATAGAGCATGTTACATGTTGCAGGATATGACATAATATAATTGTTTTATTCCACTACTGAGTGTTGTACTCAGCGTGTCGGTGTTTCGATGCGTAGGCAGTAGATAGAGTCTGGATCAGCATCAGACACCACCACCAATGTAGTTGCTAAAAGTCCTTGGTACTTTTTTTTTGCCATTTTGAGTTATGTAAATATGAATGCACTTATGTGTATAGGATAAGGTGGGTATTGTGAAATATGTGTACTACTGGTACTGATAATTGAATGTATGATTGATTGTGTCTGTTATTGAATGCTTGTTTTTCTATATGCTTATATGCTGATAGGTCTATGGCACTGTGATGATGAATGGATGATTATATAGTGCTACTGACTATCATTTGGAGGATCGGAGAGTCTAGAGGGAGAGATAAGGGTGGATGTCAATTTAGAAGTGTTTTTCTTATAGGTTAATTTTAGGTTAGCTACTAAGGTAGTCGTTATGCTACCTGAATTTTCATAAATGTCTAGTAGTGCCTGATAGGAATTTTCATAGACCAAGATAAATAATAAATAGGGAATAAAACTATCGAATGGGTGTAAAGGGAGTGTTTGGTCCAACTTAGTCAAATATAGGTAAAAGGTTAAATGAAAGGCCCTTTGGGAAATCTAAGGATGGGTAACCTCAGTAGGAAGTAGCGCACCTTACCTATTTTAGGTAGGAATGGGTATAGGGTGTTACATTTAGTGTTATTAGACTAGGTTTTGGCATTTTTACTCATTCGATACATGGGTGCATAAGTCTAGGATGCTAGTGGAGTCAAGCTACACTGTCTGATGCTAACATTTATCTTTGTTATAGTTAAATTGTGATGAGTGAGAGAATACCACTAGATAAAGGGGAGGAGGTGTCAAGTTATGCACCCACCACCATACATGGACTGGTAGGGGGTGCAGCAATCCCTGACCTTAGTGACGCGGCACAGTGACTGCCACCACCTTAGCCTCAGTCATAGCCTGTACCTGGTGCATAAGCTTCTCCTGTGTTGCTACAGTAGATAGTGAACTTGCTAAGATAGACTGTAGCACCAGCTCTAGTGCTAGTGATAGTCAATCCTTAACAGCTCCTCCACCACCATAGAAGACATATCTGGAAAGAGTTTGAAAGTTAAACGATATGGATTTTCTAGTAGGATGAGAGGATAATGCAGCCAAGGTGGAGTATTGGCTAGAGAGAATAACTAAGATTTAGGAAGAGTTAGAGTGCCCGAAGACTAAATACGTGAGGTGTGCCACATCTTTGTTGCAAGAGGAGGCATACCATTGGTGG
Source organism: Hura crepitans (assembly GCA_948208565.1). Lineage (NCBI taxonomy): Eukaryota > Viridiplantae > Streptophyta > Magnoliopsida > Malpighiales > Euphorbiaceae > Hura > Hura crepitans. The sequence continues at coordinate 4,914 of CANXYI012254553.1, read as the reverse complement.
GACACATTGAAGCGGGGAACGACAGTAGGTGAACTAACCTAGGAATTCTTCCAAAAAGAATTCAAGAAAAGATACATCCTAGACTCCTACATTAACAAGAAAAGGCAGGAGTTCTTTAATCTAAAACAAGGAAAGAGGTTGATATCAGAGTACAAAAAAGACTTCAACCACCTGAGTCAATATACAGTCGAGTTCCTCCCAATTGATAAGGAAAAGTGTAAGAGGTTTAAGAAGTGCCTCAATGTAGAGATTCGGATACAGATCTCTACCTCTGAGATTAGAGACTTTTCAAAGTTGGTTGCTGCTACCATAACATGAAGGAGATGGTCTAGGAGAGGTAAGAGTTATTCCAGAGAAAAAGGCCTTTCATAGTAGGCCAGACAAGTATTAGCTCCTAATGGAGTAAGAGACTAAGAGATAGTCAACAGGGCTAGCCATCTCAGAGGTAGTAGGGCTCACAGTCACAGAGGTAGGCCCTTTCACAATAGGCCAGTAAGGGGTACTCTTCCAGACCCTAATGGCCTCCCTCATAGCAAGCAACTAGTGCCCCTATATCTATAGCTAGGAGTACAAGCCTGGTGTGTGAGAATTGTCAGAGGAAGCATTAGAGTCAGTGTTAGGGGAGAAAAGGAGTGTGTTTTATTTATGGGGCACGTGATCACTGATAGAGGGAGTATCCCTAGAGACCTGCAGAGGCAGTATAAACATAGGCTTTAATGGCAGCCATAGCAGGTAGACCTACGAGGCCATTTAGATAGGAGTAGGCTACCGTCAGTCAGAGGAGTAAACTAGAGGCTAGAGCCCTGGCACAACAGTATGCTATCTATGCCTAAGAGGAGGCAGAGGCTCCTGATGTCATTGCCGGTACTTTTTTTTCTCCTTGACACTCTAATACTAGCTTTGATAGATCTAGGATCTACACATTCCTACATATGCATTGCATAAGCTAGGGATAAAGACTTAGAACCAGAGCAAATTGATTTAGATATACAAGTGAGCAACCCAATAGGTCAGAGCATGATAGTGAACAATGTACATAGACACTATCCTCTGATGATCCAAGGTTAAGGATTTTTAGCTAACTTGATTGAGCTACCCTTCCATGAGTTCGATGTGACATTGGGTATAGAATAGCTATCCGAGCATAAGGCAATGATTGACTATAAAAAGAAGAGGTTGAGTCTTTAAACCCCAGATTGTAGAAAGGTGATGTTTATGGGTAACAAAGACTCCCTATATAAAGTGATCTCAACCATGATAGCCAGGAGACTGATCTAAAAGGGATGTGAGGCTTTTTCTACCTATAGTGGTAGATACTATTGTCTAAACCCTAGCTTAGATTAGATACCGATTGTATCTGAGTTTTCTAATGTGTTTCCCGATGAACTACCAAGATTGCCACCACATTGAGAGTTAGAGTTTGAGATTGAGACATATCCCGGTGTGAACCCAATCTCAATCACTCCTTATAGGATGGCACCAGTAGAGTTGAGAGGATTAAAGGCGTCATTGCAAGAGTTGCTAGATAAGGGCTTCATTAGGCCCAGTGTGTCACAGTGGGGAGCCTTAGTATTGTTGTGAAGAAAAAGGATGGATCCCTTAGATTATGCATTGATTATAGACAGTTGAATTGGGTGACAGTCAAGAATAAGTACCCATTGCCTAGGATCGATGATCTCTTCGATCAACTGAGAGGTGTCAGTGTCTTTTCCAAAATTGACTTGAGATCAGGGTATCATCAGCTATGGATCAAGGAGAGTGATATTCCTAAGATGACTTTTAGAACTGGATACAGGCATTATGAGTTCCTAGTGATGCAATTTGGGCTCATCAGCATTTATGGATCTAATGAATAGAGTGTTTAAGCCATACCTAGATCAGTTTGTAGTGGTGTTTATTGATGACATATTGGTGTATTCAAAAACTCAAGAGCAACATGAATAACACCTTCAGATTATGCTATAGACACTATGAGAAAAGTAGTTATATGCTAAGTTAAACAAGTGTAGTTAGAAGAAGTGGCATTCTTGGGTCACATTACCTCAGCTAAAGGTATTAGGGTGGACCCGAGTAAGGTGAAGGCAGTGTTAGAGTGGAATCCTCCTAGGAATGTGACAGAGATCTGAAGCTTCCTAGGATTGGCAGGAAACTATCGAAGATTTGTGAAGGGATTCTCTATGATAGCTACTCCATTAACATGGTTAATCCAAAAGGATGTAAAGTTTGAATGGGACGATAAGTGTCAAGCCAATTTTGACAAGTTAAAGTGGATGTTGATAGAAGCTTCTATCCTGACACAACTAGAATAGGGTAAGGAGTTCGTGATCTATAGTGATACATCACACAATAGACTTGGGTGTGTGTTGATATAAGAAGGAAAGGTGATTGCATATGCTTGCTAGCAACTAAAGCCACATGAAAGGAATTACTCGACGCATGATTTAGAACTAGCAACCATAGTCTTTGCACTGAAGGTGTGGAGACATTACCTATACGAAGAGCAATATTACATTTACACCGATCACAAGAGCTTAAAGTACTTGACTACACAGAAAGAGTTGAATTTGAGGTAATGAAGGTGGATGGAGTTGATCAAGGATTATAACTACTTGATCGACTATCATCTAGGCAAAGTGAATGTGGTTGTAGATGCACTGAGTCAGAAGATGATAGCTGCACTGAGATCGATGCTTGAAAGAGTCGAGTTCACACTAAAAGGTGTAGTGTTAGCTGAGTTGCAAGTCAAGGTAGACTTTAGACAGCTAGTGAAGGAAGCCCAGATGAGAGATGCTCACTTGGTGCAAATTATGGATAAAGTTAAAGAGGGGAAGGCTATAGGTTTTGACATAGCATAGGAAAGAAGCCTATATTATCAGAATAGGCTATGTGTGCCGAATGTTGATGAGTTGAGGATACAGATATTGAGGGAAGCTCATAAGGCGCCATACTCGATGCACCCAAGTAACATGAAGATCTATTTGGGGTTGAAATCTCACTATTGGTGGCCTAGGATGAAACGTCAGATAGCTGAGTATGTGGCATAGTGTTTGACATGTCATCAGGTAAAAGTAGAGCACTAGGTTCTTTTTAGATTGCTACATCCTATTGCAATTCTAGAGTGGAAATAGGAGAAGATCACCATGGATTTTGTTATAAGATTGCCAATGACAAGAAACTGATGTGACATAATATGGGTGATCATGGATAGGCTGACCAAGATAACTCATTTGATACCTATAAGGATGGATTACTCATTGGAGAAACTAGCTAAACTGTACATTGATGAAATCGTGAGACTGCATGGAGTGCCTACCATGATTATATCATATCGGGACTAAGATTCACATTTAGATTTTAGAAAAAGTTACAAGAAGCCTTAGGTACTTAACTGACTTATAGCACTGCATTCCACCCTCAGACAAACAAACAATCAGAGAGAGTCATACAAGTTTTGGAAGACATGTTGAGGAGCTGTGCCATTGAGTTTAAAGGCAATTGGGACCAGTATCAAGCATTAGCAGAGTTTGCCTATAACAACAGTTATTAGGTTAGCTTAGGCATGGCACCATATGAAGCATTATATGGTCGCTGATGTAGGACTGTGCTCTGTTAGAGTGAAGTGGCAAAGAGTAAGATTGTAGGATTGGATTTAATTCAAGATGTGGAGGAAAAGGTTAAGGTGATCAGAGAAAAGTTAAAAGTGGCATCTAATAGGCAAAAGTCATATACTAATCTAAAAAAGAGAGATATTGAGTATGAGGTTGGTGACCGAGTATTCCTAAAGGTATCACCATGAAAGAAGATACTACAGTTTGGTAAGAAGGGCAAGCTCAGTCCGAGGTTCATTAGACCTTATGAGATTACAAAGTGAGTAAGCCTATTATCATACATACTTGCTTTACCATGAGAGTTACAACAAATACATGATGTCTTTCATGTATCCATGTTGAGATGGTATCGGTCAGACTTGACCCATGCAATAGCTACTGAGGAAATACAAGTACAACCAAATTTGACAAACAAGGAGGAACTAGTACAAATTCTTGTTAGATAGGTAAAGTAGTTAAGGAACAAGATGATTCCAATGGTGAAGGTACTTTAGAGGCACTATAACTCCATAGAGACAACCTAGGAGAGTAAGGAGTAGATGCGCAGGTAGTATCCTCACCTATTTACTTCAGGTAATTTCGAGGACAAAATTTCCTAAAAAGGGGAAGATTTGTAACACTCGTCAGTCAAAGTCTTATGAACAGTATCGTTGGGCCTGAGTGATGTCCCCATGGTGCAAGTCATCATTCTGAGTCCGACGACTGGCATATTGGTCATCAAATTTTGACAGCCCTGAAAATAGAGAAAACGAATGAATTAAAAATTTTAGCAGAACCAATAATTCAATTTAGGTTAAGAACTACTATTTACGGAGATAAAATGGGATCGAGCCAGGACAGTCCTGGGAATGAGCTTGGATGGTCTCGAAAATATCATAACTTAAACCTCAAAAATTCCACCGAGTATGATGGAAAAGGAATTAAAATTTTTTAAGGTCAACTAATATTTTTTCTAAATATTTTATTTTGGCCATGAATATTGCCAAAAATGTCAATGGTTGACTTTTGACCTGAAATTTTACATGGACACTAGTCCTATTAATTGAGGAATTTTAAAATTGAAATGGGAACTTTTGGACATAAAATATTTTTTGAATTTTCGAAGTAAAAAGTGATATAAAATAAAAATAAAGTAATTGAGGCTCATGTGTCCTAATTTAATGGATCCAGCCCACTCCATCTAAGTTTTTAAACATGTGTTATCAGCCCACACATGTGAAATCATCTTCCTCGCCAAAAAATCCTCCATGGCCGACACCCTCCTAAGGAAAAACCACTATTTGGCCATTTTCTCTCTCCTAAATCC
>CANXYI012254427.1:0-14689 GCA_948208565.1 Hura crepitans | reverse complement strand
GAAAAGACTTAGAAAAATGATCATAATACACGTATAAAATGTGCCTTAAGGGCTATTAATTATAAGTACATAATGTGCCTATAAATTTTGCCTATTAGGGCTATATTGTGTGATTATGTGATATAACTTTGATGCCTATGTTTAACCTTAGAAATGGCTTAGCAATTGTGTGGCTAGGGCCTATGAAGTTTTATGGAAGTAAAGTTGAAAAATACATGGAGAAACATTAAGGAATAAGCCTTAAAAGGGTTGTTGAAACTTGATGAAATGACCGTAACTATCCTAAGAGACCATTACCTGACCCAACAAATCCCTTGAATAGTAATTAACCTAGATTTGTGAAATGTTTATGAAATTAAATGCAATATAGTATATAATAATTATTGGCACCTGAACTTTAGATATATGTTCCTGATAATTCACTCGATACAACCTGTTATTAGCCATACTAGACTAGGCTAAATTCCAATTGTATAGTAAAAATAATAACTATCTATTTTTAAGTTTATAATATTATAAGAACTTAATCAGTAAATAAATGGACACAAATTAAGGTTATATGGCCCACTAGTTAGAGACCCACTATATTTGTTAATTGGTCAATTTAGGGATTTTTGTACCTACTAGTTTAACTAATTTTTAGATAAGGCTGGTACAATGTTCTAGGTCCATTTTTATACCACTATAGTAGTCGAACAGTCAAATTAGATTGCGACATTCACTTGAATTATATCTTTATTACCGATGGAGTAGTGTAGATCCTAAAAGACCACTGCACTAGTCAGACAGTCAGATTAGACTGTGACATTCACTTAAATTATATCTTTATTGCTGGTGTAGTGGTATAGGTACTAAAGGACCACTGTACTAGTCGAACAAATAGACTAGTCTACTATACAGACCATTATATGACATTTTTACTCTTTAAATAAGGCTTGTACAGCGACTAAGGTCTTCGAGGATCACTATACTAACCGGTTAAATAGGCCAGTCTACTAGGTAGACTAGACATTATCCTTCGCACCTTAGGTGCCAAAATATGACCAAGCTAGTGTAGTAGCCTAGGTTTAGAATGGGGACCATTGTACTAGTTTTTCCCTTTAGATCTAGTATCTATTAGGGTTATCTCCTGAGATGGGCCAACTAAACTAATTAAATAAGATTAAAAACTTTATAGATGACTATGAAATATGACACAGGGGCATTTATGTAATTTTGCACTAATTATGGGAAAAAGGCTTAAAAAGGTATAAATAGTGCATAAAATGATTGACAATAATCCAAACAAAACTTATATGACTTGTAATGATTATCTGGATAGATTTTACTGACAGAATTATCATAGGGGTAACATAGTAATTTTGTATGACAAAGCTTTAAGTTGAACCTGGATTATGGAACTAGAAAAATAGGGGAATATTATGCATGAATAAATTGTTGAACATGTTTTGAATACTTGAATTCAGTACTAAGTATTTTATACTCAGCGTACCTATTTCTGTGTGCATGTACCAAGAATAAAGACGTTACCTTATAAAGCGTGCGAAGAGTTCAGAGGACAAGTTTGAAAAGGTTGATAATGTATTTTTGTATAGTTTTGCACTCCATATACTTAGGTGTGGAAAATATCGGTATGATGTATATAATGAGATAGTATGTAATGGTACAAAACATATCATATTGTAATTAATCATGTGATGTATTCTTTTGTATGTATATGATTTGTGTTAATATTTATAAGCTTGAGGCTCTCTGTGTTTCTTGACTATAACCTAAGGCCTGTTAATTGCTATGTGATAAATGATAAGGATAAGTTGATAATAAAGGGACTAAAAGGATCTAAGAGATGTGATAAATGATATAGAAGTGTTTACAAGTTAAAGAAAAACTTTGGGATAGTGACCCGAATAGCCGTTATGCTGTTAAATTGTTAACAAATACCAAAATATGTTAGAATTACTCTGTATTAGTATGAACATGATAATAAGAACCCAAATAGACAATAGGAATAGATAGTCCTGAGTTTGGTGTCAAATAAAGTTGATTAGTATAACCTTAGTAGAATTTAAATGAACGTAGGTGGGAGAAATCAGGATAAGTGACCTGACAGAAAATACATCATTTATTAGGTTTCTTTAAGAATCGAGTAGAGGGTATTACACATCATGCATAAAAGGCATCCATATTATACATATTTGGCAAACATGCATTTAAAATTAACCAATTGTATTAACAAATAATTATCAGTTCACATATGTATATGACTATCATTTTAACTATCATAATATACATTATAAGTAATATTCCAATTTTTACCATAATATTTTAAGCCAAATTTAGATTACTCTAAACCTATGGATAATAGGATCAAGAAGTGTGCAGTGGCCCATATTTTAGACTTGATAGTTATTGCACTAGCATATAAAAGGTTATATAGTACTTATCTAAGCTTACGCAGTTGCACTTTTAAATAATTATGTAATAGCCTATATGGGACCTTATGGCAACTGCACCCATGTGGGATCTGAATATCATCAACTAAATGAATGAGTGAGACATTTAGTGAACTATTAGATTATAATCTAGGCATAAAAGTGCCTTAGCAACTGCTATATCCCCTAATTGATCGATCAACCTATCCATTTCTAAATTGTTGCATCTCATGGGCTAAATCGATGTATTTTTAGTTTCACCAACTTAATTAGGCTTAGTTTTTTCCATCAATGGGCTAAAACTGATTAATTTCATTAAAAATGTCATTATAGCGATCATGCATATTTTACATACATTTATGCCATAAACACATTTCAAACACCATTTTCATCTCATTCATGGTTTTCAAATTGTATTACTCATACGCACATTTATTTGAGGTCATAAGATTATTTAAGACACTTTATGCCTTAATGTTCATCAATTTACTCATAATATGGCATATTTAATGTTAAATCACACTTTTAAGCTCATCTAGGGCTTAGAACATATTTTAGTCCTAAACTGCATTCATACATGATACCATTCATGTTTATGGTCAAAAGAAAGGAATAAAACATGTATGCACATAATTTCTCACATTTCATGAGTTCTCATGCACATGCACTCTCATGGTCCCATTCGGTTATACATACCTATTAAGCATGATTAATATTTACCATCATACATGCTATATAGCAATAATTCACAACTTATATATAATTAGTGCTCATAGCATCAAAATTATAGGTCTCTATAACTAATTAGGTTGTTTGGCCATTAAGTTATTTTAGTTCTTTATTAGTTATTTTTACTCTAAAATGCTTCCCAATTATGTGCATCATTGACAATATTTCCATTCAACAAAAATTTCATATTACTCATGTAGTATAAGCTTAATTTCTTCTATATAAACATGGCATTTCATTACTTTACACTGCTTCCAACTATACCAAGTTCATTTTCTTATTAACAACTTATTCTAATACATTGCCAACTGGCCTTCAAGTTACATACATAACCATAATTAGCACTTTGACCATTTAGCAAACACAAACCAAATATCTTGCACATAATGCAAAATACACTATACATGTATAATAACGTGAGAAATATCCAAATAGGCATAATTAAGTTCATTTTTCAATATTATGTTCATATAGCCTAAATGAGCACAATTTGAGCATTTTTCATTTTTAATGCATTTTCACACTTCCATTCACCATTATATATGTCAAGAACATAATCTAAAATCATTTTATGCTTAGTTAGAGTTAAATACCACTTTAAGCAATTTAAACATCATTTTACTCCATGTTAGGCATATTATGGCACATCAAGCGCATTATGCACATTCACTTGATCTTAATATATTCTTATCATCTAAAACATATTGGCACACATTATAAAAAGCCATAGAATTTATTAAATGCCTCACATTCATGACAATTCACATTTGTGGCTATTTATTACATAATAGACATATTATGGATAATTATGCTTATAAGCTATTAATGCACATTTTATTTTAATTACACATAATGAAAAAGGTCAAAAAGGAACCTTAAGGCCTTTTTACACCTTCAATTTTTACTTGTCTCAATTTTGGTCAGAATTTTCTAACATAAAATCAAAAAACATTTTAAAATTCATAATAAATCAATCGGCGCACCAAATTAAAATTTAAAACCATAAAAACTCTCTTGGGCATCCCTAGAACCTAGGAAAAAATCAAAAGATAGAAAAACTTACCTGAACCAATATTGGTCACCTATTCATAGAAGGTAGAAATCGAGAATTTTGAGCATTTCTTTCCAGGTATTTCACTTTTGATGGGTGTTAGAGTGTGGGGGCTCTATAAATGTGATTGAGTGGGCAAAAAAAGCTCTAATTGAGGAAAAAGAGAAGAAAATTGAGGGAGTTTGAGAGAAAAAGCCATCGGCTTCTTAAAGAGAGAGGGAGGGAGAAAAATGTTAGCTTTTTATGATTTTTTATGATATAAATACTTTCCAAAAAATAAATATTTTTAACATATTTTTCCCTCCATTTTCCCTTACTTTCTTTACTTTTCTAACCCCTAATAAATTACTAACTTTATTTAATAAATTAACTTTTATTTTGCCCCACACTCTTTTAAAAATCGAAGCTCAAAAAATTAGGAAAACTAATTAAATTTGCTACTTTTAATGTTACCTAATTTTAGAAAAATTACTTCTCGATATCTAAAAATTCCAATTTTAGTGCCATTAAACTCATTAGAATTTTTAAGTATTAGGTCATACAAGTTTCATAATTTTCTGAGCAACATTAAAAATAACTTACGATTAAGTTTTGCCTTGGTTACTATTTCTAAGACACTACTGTAAAAACTTTCTTAGCATTTTTAACGACTCAAATGACTGTCGATTAATTTCAAACTTTGCCCAAAATTATATTATAGTCAGTAATTCCATTCTATAGAATTAGTTTTCCCAACTTTAGGAATCACCATTCATGTCTCGAGAAATACTATTCATAATATCGAGATTTTGGCATTACAGACCTTGAAAGAACATGTCTTCATGTCTGCACTGAAGTACCATCATGCAGTGGTAAAGAACATTTGGGTGGTGGTTTAAACCATCATGGGATGGTTTTAGGCTTTTAGTGACCCTCTGCGTGGTGGTTTTTAGAAATTTGAGAGGGATTCTAATTTCGCTAATTTGACTCCAATCTGATTTCTATAATGATTTTGATCTTTTAGAGGTTATTCCAACCTTATTTTAATGCCCAAAATTATGTTTCAACCAAGAATTAACATTTGTTCTTAATCATCTTACTTCTTACATTGTCTTCTAATTTTCTCAACCATTAGCATTCTGCCTAATATTGATTGCAATCTATTAAGACCATGGGCATTGCTTGTTTGAAGCATTTAACCCAAATTAGATTGAATATGCCTTTTTAAAGGCTAATGCTAAATTTTGGAATCCCATGGACCATGTTTTTTGCTTTGATTCCTAAGAAAATTTCCCCTTGATTGAGGAATTCCAAGCCATACTAAGTTTGTACTATCCTTAAGATCATTTACCTGAGAGATTCAAATTAGCACATACCATGTTCTTTGCATCCCTCATTTTTAAGGCCAGTCAAATTGAAATGTATAAAGATTGAACCTAAATCTCACTCCTCAAATCCTGAAGGACAAAAAGGAAATTAGAGAAATCTTAAGCCATTCCTATTCGATTGGCTTAGAAAAAGTAAGTTAGGCACCACAAGGTAAAAAGTCGCCACCCAACCGAAGTTAAGAAATGCCTTGTAGAGCCAAAACTAGACAATGGTTCGAAACCCTACTCTTATTTATACCTCAAGTTATTACATAATTTTAGATTAAATTCATAATTTTATCTTTTTCCTTAAGTAGGTTTGGAAATTAAAATAAAACATACAATCACGTAGAGAATAAGAAGATTAATTTACAAACACAAAGGAAATACGTGAATTTAAAGGCAAATATACACTAAATTAGGTAATTGATTTTCTTTGAGATCTTTGGTTCTTGCATACCTATGTAAGAAAAAAAAAAGAGCTTTATCATTTTTGTGACTTTTATTAAAGAAAAATCAATGGCTACTTTATTAGAAAATACCAATTAATTTGGTAGAAATCAACTAGGTTATTTTTTGCAACATATAAAAATCATTTTCTACCTATTACAATATTCAAGGAAAATATATAAAAATATAAGAGAATAAAAGACATGAAAATAAAATTACATGCCAATTAACTAAAATACATTCTAACCAAAAAAGGTAAAATTTACAAGGAAATTGCCTAAAGTACATTCCAACTGAATAAAATAAAATTACATCAAAATTGCCTAAAATATATTCTAACTAAAAATAATAAAGAAATAATAAACAAAAAAGGAAATTAGTTAGAAGAAAAAAGATTAAAGAAAGCCAAGAGATAAAAAAAATAATAAAAATAACAACAAATAAAAGAAAGGAATAATAAAATGATTAACTTCACTGGGTGTTTAATGAGGGAGAAATAGACAAGCTAAATAAAACCCCAAAAGATCAGACAATTTATATACACAACAAAAACACAATGTTAGTATGAATGAAATAATGGAATCAAAATTATTGGAAGAATAAATAATAAAAAAACATAAAATAAACAATTATGAATAATCAAATAAGAAATAAGTTATAAATTAAATCATTACATTTAACTAGTAAATGGATGAAAAAAAAAGAATGAATAAAAATTAAATAAAGAAAAAAGACATGATATTAGTAATGGAAATATAATAAATTATCTCACCCAACCAGTAGATGGATAAGAAAATAAAATAAAATAAAAGTACCACACCTAATTGATAGGCAACAAATCGAATAAAATAAGGTTACCACATTTAATAGGTAAATGGGCAACAAATAAAATAAATCAGAAAAATCATATCTAAGTAGGAGTGAAAAGAAAAAGAAAAGAAGAAAAGAGAGGATTGGTTGACCCACCATGTATAATTGCCTTTAAAGTTGATCTTTAGTTAACTTGAGAGAAAAAGAGAAAATAGTTTTGGAAAATCACTTTAAAATATGAAAAACGGTGTTTAGCAAATGCTTTTTGTGTTTGTGGCTATGCACTTACTAAAAAAAGTTGACCCCTATGACTGGCACTAGTTTTGAAAGTTATACATGAAGTTCAGGATGTGAAATGGTCATTTTAGCCTTAGGTGAAATGGCCATTTCTCATGGCCTATTTTAGAGTTCGCTTAGGACTTTGCCATGCCAAAATAACATCATTTGTAGCAACTAAAAAGGTTGTCTTTGCAAAGCTAAAATTGTTGTTTTAGACCCCAAAAATAGTCATTTTGAAAAAAATACAAAACAACATTGTTTGTCCCTAAACGGTGAAAATGTTGAAAAAAAAAACTCAAAAATTCATTTTTAATCCATTTTCCTTTAAAAGTTAACAATTATCTCAAGACTTTTCTATGAAGAGAACTTCAAACTGGAAATCAAGATTCTTATTTATTAGGATCTTTGTCATTTTGTCATTATGAGGTAATGTGAACATGAAAGCCCTAGAAACCTAGTGTCTACACATATCCTTCCCAATCAATTAGACCAACCCGATACATCTTTATGCTGTCACTACACTATCAAATTAATATAGAAAAACTCTTATTCTCGAATGATCATCCCAATATGGGGAGGCTAAATATTATTGCTTATTTGCCTTATTTGCCAATTCTTGCTTCTTACTCTATCCAATATAAGAAATTAGTGACAAGGTTTTTGGACCAACTCTATGAAGGTTTCAACTTGGTTCCTTTGATTCTGGCTAAAACTTTGCTTGGTTTGGATAAGGTAAGTTATAACTCCATATCTTATCTTATTAAGAATTTATTGTTACTTCAACTATGGCTTCAAAAGAAATAAAAAACATTATTTCCTAAGGAAAACTAGTAAGGCTATCAACTAGGACTTTACCCTTATAGAATCATTCACATTGTGAGCAATGCAATAAGGGATTAGATTAGATTCATAGAAAGATTAACTAATAACGCCATTCAATTCACATGGCTCTAGTGAAGGTTGACTTATGTGACTCTTAATGTTTAGGAGAAGTCTATAAGTCTATTAGGCTTTTATGACACCCCTTACTAGATTCCCAAAGAAACCTAATAAGCAATGCACTTCCTGCTAGGTCACATATCCTAAGATTTCTCCAAAGGTCATTCATTTAACTTTCACTAATTTCACTCTAAATCATCCTATCAAACTCCAAAACATGTCTGGTCAATTCCTATAATCCATTCAGGTTAGGATCAGTATAATCCAGTCATTACAAAGGAAAAACTTATCATACTCAAGTATAACCTAGAACTTCAGCAACATAATGGTTGTCCGGGTCTTAACCCAAAATTTTATCAACTAATTTTAAATACTTCTATAAGTAATTCATCACACATGGATCCATCTAGTCCCTCATATTCAGCCTAACACCAGCCTATCATCATTATCTAACATACATCAAACTCAGGCCTTAAGCCACATATAAGCATGTATAAATATAGAGCCTCAGGCTCACATAAGCATAAATATCACGTACAATCATTCATTAACCAAGGAAGAAATATAATTACTTAGTTTACATCAGCAAATCATATTTACTTCATTACATTACATTTCCAAAGACTAAATGCATTTCCCACCCATTTCCTACCTAAGTACATGGATACTTAATTGTATAATAATTATATCTAAAGTCTTCACCAGTATCCTCTGAACTGCTGTCGTCACAATTTATGAGGCAAGTCTGCTGTAGTGTACCTGCATACCAAAATTGGTACATTGAGTATACATGGTACTCGGTGGTGAACTTAAAGCAATTTAATCATGTTATAATATTATTAATTTATCTAGGCAGTTTATGAATAATTTTGTTTGATTTTATAACTTAATTATACACTAGGGTGCCAATTTAGTAAAATACCCCTAAGGTATTTTTAAAGTCTGAAAGAGTACTTTTGACTCAGGTAATTCATTTAAAAGGAGGGCTATTATTTTTAACATGTATACTTTGTGAGAATCACTTAATCTGTCTCATAGTGAAAAATTACTAAAATACCCTTTTACTGTATTTTTATTACTTTTTCCAAAAAGGTTATTCACATTTGCTTAACAGTTAATTTACTTTACTATAACTGGTCTAGCACATCTGTGTGAAATGTCTAAAATATCCTTTAGCTTGCATCTTATTAGAACTTGAGAAATACTTTTCCCTTATACTTAATTCTTATGCTCATAATCAGTTTATTTATTTACTTAATTTAATTCACTGGCCTGAATAGGAAGATGACACTTTAAGACACTAGATGTAGAGGGAAAATAAACTGGTGCAATGGTCCTCATTCTTAACCTAGGCCGCTACATTGGCTTGTGTGCCATGATAGAGATCAGCCATAAACTCTCAAGACACAATAAAAATAATTGTGTGGCATAATAGAGATTAGCCTGTGGGCTTCCTCAACCACAATGAATAACTACTTAACATAATAGTGATCAGCCCGTAGGCCTCCCTAGTCACAAATCATCAATAATCATTAGGTGACATAATAGAGATCAGTCTGTATACCTCTCCAACCACTAATAAAAACCATCAAGATCTGGGTGACATAATAGACATCGGTCTATAGAACACTCTAACCACTAACTAGCAGCTACAAAAAACCCTAAGTTGATCGATAAATCGATCCAGTAGATGTCTAACCAATGGGCCAAGTAGCTTAATTTAACTTTATTTATTATCCAAAATTATTCTTACAATATTTAAGTCTCAAAAACAAACAATTAAAAATTTTATTTGATACTTTAAAATTTTATTCAAATTGGTATAACCACTTTTTGGCTTTATCGAGTAAAATTCAATCAAAAAATTTTAGTCTTTTCTGATAAAAAATCAAAGCGTCTTATGGTATAATTTATCATGGCATTTCCACTTGAAAAATTAATACTTTCTAGTCTAGTGACATTTTTGGTTTAGGTAGAGGTCAATTAGACAGTTATAGGTCATTTCGACCACTTTTAAAGACATTTTTTGGGACTATTTCAAGTCCAAATTTAGCTTAGTTTTCAATGTTCTTTTTAGTATTTCACTAGGCACAAGGCCAACTGAAATTAGGCTAAGTCCATGGCCAAAACATAAGCATCAAATCCATTGAAACTAGGCTAACACCATGGCCAAAATATAGACATAATTGCCATCTTTAACTAGGCCAATTCCATGGCCTAAAACATGGTTTAATTCTTGCCTCTCAAAATAGCCTATTTGAAGTCACTTTTAAGTCATTATTTCAAGCATTTTATACATATTTTAGTCCAATTTTTCCTTAGCCATTTCAAGGCCCATTTTAAGCGTATATTGTTACATTATTATGTCATATACTTAGCCAATTCTCTTAATCAATTCATGCCAATAATCAAGCCTTAATAGTACACTTAGCTACTACTTTAACAACTTCGAAATTCATGCCAACAAGCCATACATAGCTCTCGGATACTTAAGAAAAATAGGCCTAATTTCCATTCCTTTAGGAATAGTAACATCATTCAATCTGAACTACATGCCATGAACCCAAATATAGGCATAAACATCTCAATTTAACCTATTATAATAAAAGGACAAAACAACATCTCTAGAACTACCCATGGTAGTTAACGGCCACAAGGACAAATACACATTTCATGGTGAATTCCACACCTAAAATTTTATAAATCCCACCCTAGCATGCCAAGCATATTGTAGATTCATCTTGGGTAGCAAAATTCTTATTTAAACTACCTTAGGCTGTAAATTCCAAAAAGCACTTTTAAGCAAATTATACAAACACTTAAGAATACACTTTCAATTCCATAAAACCTTTAATTTAATCAACATTTCTAAAGAGGAATTGAAACTTAAACTTAACCATCAAGCTATCCAAATCCCAAATTCACTAGCCTAGGTGCCCATAAATATGAGAAAAAGGCTAAAAGTCCACTTACATGTCTCTTTGAAGGTGTCATCCTCATCAAGTCCAGCCCCATTTCCAGTAAGCATGTTGATCTTGTGCCTCCTCTGTAGAACTCTAAATGCCCTCCAATGGCCACTAATCCCTTATACACACCACTACATAGATGTTAGCTATGATTTATCATGAAAAATACCCAAAAAGCATAAGAAATGAGGGAGACACAACCATAAACCCACCTTGGTGTCATGGTCCCAGATTATTCTGCACCAATCACATTGTTCCATTTTTTTTCTCCTAAACAACAACTCCTTTTAGCTTGATTCTTTTTCCAAATGTGTCTAACAACCTAATAAATTTTTAGACACTATAATCAACTCATTTGACAATTGGAGAAGAAAGTTATGGCCTGTGGACTACAAAGGTGGCATCAGTAATAGTGGGTAGAAGGGAAGAAAATGAGCAAAATGGATTTTGTTCATTACAAGTGGAAATCCCCTTGTCCCATGTCCTTTGCCATTTGGCAAGGTTACTCACCCACTTGGCATTACTGTGGGCCCTATTTTGACACCTCAAAATTGCTCTAGAAATTCTCTAACTATCCCGATTTTTTAGGAAACTTTAAAAATTCATAGAAATTCACTTGGACCTCTAAAAATTACATGGTTTATTTTGAAATTCCTATTTTAATCCCTTCTACTTGCTCAAAAATTTTTATGGCCAAGTTCCACTGATAAAGTAGTTTTTAGATTGCCTCAATTTGTATGCCAACTTAAAAAATTACAAGATTTCGCAATGACCTTTAATTCCAAAAATTATTTCACCATTAGACTCAATGTGATTTTTAAGCTTTAGGGTCCATTATTTTTGAGCCCGTCCGGGCACATTTTGGGTCAGTTCCGGCCCAAAAAATTAATATTTCCCTGATTGGTAGCTTGTAGCCTGAAATGAATTGTTAGTTCTGCTAAATTTTTAAATTTGGCCCATTTAATCAAATTAAGGCCCTTTAAATTTTCGTGACTTATGCCATTGACTCGATCCATATGTAGATGGCTCGACACCCTGGGTGCACTCCTCGAACCTTGTGGCACTATTCCCAGAGCCTCGAAACACATACATTACATTTCTTCCCCCTTTAATAAAATTTCATCCTCAAAATTACCTAAAGCAAATAAAGGAGAAACTTAGCTCCCACTTGCTTTACTAGCTCTCAGGTAACTTATTCTATACTTTTATACCTCCATAGAACTGTAACAGTGGTATGGACTCATTTCTACCACTATCTCATTTTATATGCCATACTCTATAATGTTTCCTTGTCATAATTGATATCCAGCTATACCTCAATAGTTGTCATTAGAGTTATACGTAACTGATCCCATTTATACCCCCTAAGCACAAAACATGAAAGCATTGTGTGTTACTGTAGCTCAGGTAGTAATATAAGTCTATATGCTAGAGGTCCTGACCCTATTAGTACCCCCGTAGGGTCTAATAACTTAGGACTTAATTACCTTTTTCTCGGACCTTTGTACCTATTTCCTTGGAAAACTTTTAGAACACTTTGTCTCTAACAGAATATTCAGTAGTTTTCTGTTTCAAGTCAGTATATAATTCTTGTCTACCTATACTACTTCTAGCCTTTTTTTGGTACATTTTACTTTTCTTCAACCTCTTTAATCAAGTATACTCTAAAGACTTTCTATCTTAAATCTCACTTCAACATGAAAGGTCCTACGTTGTCTATCATACAATGCCTCATAGGGGTCCATTTCCAAACTAAACTAATTACTATTATCATAGGCAATCTTTGCTAAAATATATGTACATATATCAGATGACCATAAGCTTACTAATATTGTCTCACAACATGTGATCAACTATCTATATCGCCCTCTCTAACTATCCATCAAATTGAGGATGATAAACTAGGTGATTAGCTAGTCTAGCGCCTAAAGCTACTAGCAGCTTCTTCCAAAATTTGGAAGTAAACCAAAATCCATATCTATATAATTGTCACTAGCATAGCATGAAATCTGATGGCCTTATCACCATATAGTCTAGCTGACGTGTTTACAACTAACCCATCCTACCTGTGTAACTTGCACTATCTTAACTATTTGTCAATAATTATTCATGCACCACTGCATTTAATTTTTACTCAATAGGGAACTCATTACAAAACTCAAAGTTAGCTTTTCTCATCCTCACTTTAACATAACTATAGGTACAATAATTTAAAAGGATTTTGATGCCTAGCTTCTACCTGCTAGCTTATCATATACTGGCTATTATACCCTACCATATTTCTTTCCATACCAAGCTATTAAGAAATAAAATTCTCAAGCTCAGATTTTTTTCTCCTAGAATGTCTAAGACGAAGAGACTCACATATTTTCTTAAACATTCGTAACCCAGATCCTCTGCACAAAATGTGCACGATCTGTTCTGATGAGTCTACTACTCATTTATGATCACTGAGACCCTGTGGTCTTCCCCTATTTGGCTTTGCTAATTACCTAAACCATTTACTTACCTTTATCTGATTCTTTTCAATTTTGCTATCTAAAATCTGACTTCGTTTGCAATTCAGTCACTACTGCCTCTTCTAACATAACTTGTCACCTGACACTCATAATCTCTCAAAGTCACCATAGGCTTCTTATACTTAGCATCTATCATCACAGTAGCTTTCACTAGTAGGTAGTCAATCTAGCACTCAAAATCCTGGATCAACTCTACTCGGCTTCTTTATCTTAGGGCCCTTCTCTTGAGTAAAGGAATACTTCAAACTCTAATAATTTATATCTATACAACATTCCTCTTCATACTAATAATGCCATTATCAGTTTTAGAACAACCATAATGGCAACTAGCCTTAAGTTAGGGGTAGGATAATTCTCCTCTCATGGCTTCAATTGTCTAGAGGTGTAAGTCTCCACCTTACCATCTCACATTAACATCTAACAAGCCATATAGTGAAGCACCTTGCACATAACAAGGTCCTTACCCTATTTAAGTTGAATTAGGATAGGAGCATCTGTCAACCTTTATTTCCACTTGGCATAACTATCTTGACATTATTGTCCTATACAATCCTCACCTCCATTTTAATTAGTCTAATCATAAGAGTAACAATGATGGAAGTCCTTTTGTAAGCCCTCTATAACCTCAACTAAGCCCAAAAATTTTCTCATCTTAATTATATTCCTATAGGGTTTCAATTCCAACACTGCATTACCTTTTCTAGGGCTAATTCTGGCTCTCTTAATAGAGACTAGGTGGTCCAAAGAAAACTTCCTCTACGAAATTCACACTTATTGAGTAAGGCACACAACCATATTTCTTTTAGGGTCGGTATTACAACCCTCAGATGTTGTTCATACTCTTTCTGGTTCTTAGAATACACCAAATGATCATTCAGGAACACTTTACCACTAGCCCACATAAAAACTAAAGGCTTTGCTCATTGCAATCTATAAAATTGCAAAGACATTAGTGAGCCTCGATGACATCACCAAGGACTCACCATGTCCACATTAGGTCTTAGGAGCAACCTTAGTAATATCAACATCCCTAATCCTCGATTGATATTTTTTCGATCTCAGATCAACTTAAAAGAAAGAAGACCAACCTCTCTCAAAGATTAAGAAGATCATTTACCTAGATTGGGAGTACTGATCTTACATAATCACTCTATTTATGTACTTTAAA
>CANXYI012254368.1:0-10095 GCA_948208565.1 Hura crepitans | reverse complement strand
GTGTAACTATAAATGCCTGAATATGAGCACCCTCTGGCTACCTCTGAGGACACTCTCTCTGGTAGTGGTCTTTGGTGCCATAAGTAAAACACTCTCCTCTTCTACTAGATCTACACTACCCCCAATGCTTATTATTACATGTATTACAGGTAGAGGTCTATATCTATTACCTAAATGACAAAGAGTACTAACAACTCTAGAAGGTAATCGGGTGACTATGGAAGCTTGCCTAGATATCTGAGACTGTGCCTTTCTCTATGCCTATTACATAAACTAGGATTGAGATAGTGTCTCTTTCCTTCCCTTGCTATCACTTGGGGCTACATTTGATTGCCTCGTAGTAATATATCTCCTTCTCTAAAAGAAATCTCTCTTTTCTTATACCATTTCCTCCCTATCATAGGCAAATGCCATTAATACAGTAAAGTCTATTACCCTGGGTTTTGCTATCTGCATTCTCAACTCCAAATTCAACCCCTTCAGAAATCTTTCACACTTTTCCTCTTTATTGGAAATAAACTCCTCTTCGTATCTAATCAATTGGGTAAAATCTTTCTCATATTCAGGCACTATTCTCTTACCTTATTTTAAATCTAAAAATTCCCACCTTCTCTTATCCTTATAGGACTTAGGGATGTATCTCTTCTTGAATTCTATTAGGAAAAACTCTCATGTGAGATCTACCACTAACTTCATCCTTCGGATAGTATCCCACCATTGGTGTGCTTCTTCCTATAGAAGGGAAGTTGTACACTTCAAAATATCTTTTTCTAAGCATTTTAACTATTCCAAAATCCTAAAAGTCCTTTCTAACTAGTACTCTGCTCGTGTTGCTTCATCCTTCTTTGTGCCCAAAAAATCCATAGCTCTTATCTTTTTAATTCTCTTCAATGGCATTTTGCATAGGAGCTGGGGTTGGCAGAGGTATTGGAGCTAGTAAAGGAGGTGGAGCAGCAGGTGCAGAGGTGTGACTCAACATATTAACTATTTGCTACAACAAAGCTAGAGATGCTTTTGCTTATGGCTATACTTGAGGTTGTGGCCTATGTGCAGCATCACTAGACTCAGGAGTAGCTACATTATCTACCCCCTGCATTATAGTTGGAGCATCATTGGTAACTCCTCCACTCTTTCCTCTGATGATCTATCAGCCATCTCATATTAATAACCAATCCTTGACTCTGGCACTCATGTAAACTACTTAGGAACTTTAAACCAAGCTTTGATAGCACCAAATGTGACACTCCCTACCGCTTTCTTGAAGAAACTCGATAGGTGATGCACTTCTTAATAGGTCATCCATCCTAGAATTACTCTATAGGTAAACTCCTTAACAATTATAGACTATTCTAGAACTCTATCTAATATTACTTAAATGTCCAATCTAATTGTTAATCACATTCATACATGGTTTGATAGACTCCAAAAACTTATTCACAAACACTTTCCAAGTCAAAGAAAATTGGTTGCCATAATGGCTACTTGGGTGACATACTATAATTTTTTTCATCTACTAAAACCACTTTTATAGGTAAACAATACATAAACCTCCATCTAGACCTTTTTGGTCCACTAATCAATCATCAACACACCTCAAACACATATCAACATCAAACACATAGGGCCTCAGGCCCACAGTTATCAAACCACACCAAAACAAACAAACACCATACCTACTTATATACATCACATTCAGGTTATAAATACAAACATAACAACTTTTAAGCATGCTAACCCAAACCTACATGATTTACATGAGTGCCATTACCAAAAGAAAAAAAAAAACAACTTTCTGTACCCTTTAACACTTGTATAGCTACATTGCATGATCACTGAGGTTGGCTTGCTTATCCTTGTTACTTGTGCACCACAACATAGGTACACTGAGTATAAAATTCAGTAATGAATTTAAACTATTTAAAGTATGCATTAACAGACACAAGCAAACATAAATAATGGTCAAGGTGTAGTGTGTGAGCAACATGCTAGATGATTGATGCCATTTAGATAATGTCATGTTTCCTTAAAATTTACCAAAATGCCACTGAGGTTTAATTATTAACTTTATCAATAGAAATTATCTTAAATTTACATTCTTCCCTATTTTAAGTTCATTTTATAGGCTCGACTAGATTGACGGTACTTATAGACACTAAACCAAAAAGGAACTGAAAAATGTGCAGTGGCCCACATTTTAGACCCTAATCGCTACACCGGCCTTATAGGGATTAGTACACAGGAACCTCCTAAGAGGCAAAAATACTAAGGAACTATGTATAGGTATCAGTCTATAGGCCTCTAAAGGGCACTAATCATATCAAATATTTCCTCTGGGTATGCCCAGCAAACTAGTGTTGGAGCCCCTCTAGGGACCTTCACTGATACACCGGCATAGTTTGATATACAATCAACAATAAAGAGTCTTTGACCTGTAAACTAATGTAATGGCTCAATTATGAACCTTAGCCACTGTACCAGCCTAGTATGAGAAACAAATAGTCTAGTAGCTGCTAATCCCTAAGTTAACTAGTAAACCTACCCCATAGGTGTCTAACTAATGGGCCATTTGACTTTATTTTAAGTTTATTTCTTTACTGAACATCTTTTTATAATATTATAAGTTGGAAAACATATGGTTAAAATTTTTTTCAAACAATCAATTTTTGACCTAGACAGTTACAGGTCATTTTAGCCATATAGGTAATTACGAGTCAATTTTTCTTTCACATTTTAACTCATTTCTAAAGGCATAATTAAAAACATATTAAATCAAGTCCAGTCCATAATTTTGGCTCTGTTACTCACATGCTTGGCAGTAAATTTAATTATAGTCCCAAAACCATTTTTAATGAGATTGTTATAGGTCATTTTACCTATTTGCGATAGCCATTTTAGGTTCATTTTAGGTCATTTTTCAGTACCAATTGCACTAATAATCATGTATTTCTATAGGACTAAAGACAGGCTCATTTAAGGATACCAAATTGCCATACGAATGGCTTATATGACAAGGTACATAAACATTACAAATTAGGCCATTTCAAGGTATAATTTCATGCCTAAAATAAGTCTATTTACAAGTCTATTTTTCTTACAATTTTAAGCCACTTTCAATTTCATTTTTTTTTCAATCTTCTTTCCATCCTTTAAAAGTGTCCTATATGTTATTTATTTTATGTCATACTAAGCATACAGATCGACCTAAATCATGCCATATACATAATGCCACAAATGTCATGCCATTACACACACAAGTGCTAGCTAGGCCATACCTTATTTTCATGCTAATTTACCTTGCAAAGCTCTCAACCACAAGCCTTAATTTGCCTTACACATGCTTTCAATCTCATTTAATCACACTTATACACATTTAGACATAGCACAAGCATGCCTACACACAAATTATGCCTTTACCATGCAAACTAAGCCAACACACATACATAGTCATGTCTCGACCACATTACACACACACACACACACACAAACTTAGTTGATCAATCTCTTTATGTACACCTCACATGCCATCAATGGCAAACCTTACACTATACCATATACTATATACTCATGCCATATAATTAGAATACCTACCAAGGAACCTCTCAATGAAAAGGAAACAATTACCAAAACTTACAATTCACGCCACCTACACTTATAAGTCAAGCATCTTTCATGCCATATACCTTAAAAATCATGCAATATTCATCTTAATAAACTATACACACAAACATACATAAGTACCAAGCTCTTGACCAAAAGGAAAAAATACCTTTCCATGCATTTCCTCCCTCTAATCATGCTTGATACATAACACGAGCCTAATTATGTAACTAAAACACCAATTCACACTCATTATCCATAATTTACACTATTTCTATACAAGGATTCCTAGCCTAATACATACAACATCTATCAATCATGGTTCAAATTCCTTAAATTCACTTGCCTCACTATTAAAAGAGTTGAATTCCATACTTCAAGCTTGAAAAAAGTAACCAATTTCTCACTTTTTCCCTAGGCCTTCATTTATGCCATCTTCCCTTCAAAAATTCACCAAAAAACACATACTCCTCTAAATCCAATTCCAATCACATAGATGTTCTTAGAATTATCAAATCCCTTAAGAAATAAATTAAATATGGCTAAAATACTTACACATTAAGAGTTGCCCTTTTAGTCCTCTTTGTTGAACACCTTAGCTTTCTTGAATTTTCTTACAATTTAAGGACTTCTCTAGCCTCTAACACCTTTACAAATAAATTTTTAACATAATTAGGCGATTTGTGGTAGCAATAGGTAAGGGAAAAGCTTGCTTCAGGCTAAGAAAATGGAGGAGAGAAGTTAAAGTTGGCATCGAGACAACAAGGGAAAAAAGAAGAAGGAAGAAGGAGGATGTGAGTAAAGGTGGCCTTGTGGCCACTTAGTTGTCACCTTGGACCTTATATAATGGCTGAGGTGGCATGAGTAGGGCCTATATGCCACCCCGAATAACTCGAAAAAGTTCAATTTTGATAGAAACTTTGAGGAATGTAAAAAATACTCCAACCTCTAAAGATCATTGCATTTGTTTTAAAAATCCTTGATTAGTCCCATTTAGAGGCTCATAAAATTTCACAACCAAATTCCACTGATAGAGCAAAACCTTGAAATTAAGAAAATTTACAAACAACTACAGAATTCAAAATTCTTTCTCTAATAGGCTCAATGGAATTTGCAGCTGTTAGGGTATGGCATTTTTTAGACTGTTCGGGCACATCTAGGTTATTCCTACCTTGACTCCATCTAAACCTATGGCTCACTAGATTATAGCCTAAAATAATTTATTAGTTCTGCTAAATCTTTAAATTTAGCCAATTTCATCATTTTATGGCCCCTCAAAGTTTCATGACCAGTACCCCTACCTCGAGCCTTATAAAGGTGAATCAGCACTCTAGGAACACTTTTCAACCTCAATGGTACTATTCACAGAGCCTTAACTTATGGACATTGTAGTGCATTTGAATTTCTTACTCCCATGTTGCTTTTTCTATTATGTGATACTTCTAAGCAACCTTCACTAGTAGAACTATTTTATTTCTTAAATCCTTGGCCTTTTAGGCTAGGATTCTATCAAGTTCTTCTTCACAAGATAAATCTAGCCTAACTTTAACTTCTTCCATTGATAAGATATTAGTCAAATTAAATTTGTATCTTTTAAGCATTAAGACTTGGAAAACATCATAAATCTATTGAAGTTCTAGTGGTAATACTAGTCTGTATGCTATTGGTCCTACACATTTTATCACTTCATAAAGGCTAATAAACCTCAAACTTAACTTTCCTTTCTTGCCAAAATGTAGAACTTTCTTCCATGGAAAAACCTTTAAATACCATGTCTCTCATTTCAAATTCAACATCTTTCCTCTTGAGATTAGCATAAGACTTTTATTTATTAGAAGCTAGTTTTAATCTATCTCTGATGATCTCTACCTTCTTCTTGGCATCCTTGATTAAGTTTGGGCCTATGAGATTGGTTTCACTAAACTCACTCCAACATACCAGTGTTTTGTACTTTTTTCCATACAATGCCTTAAAAGGAGCCATTCCTGGACTTACTTAATGGTTATTATTGTAAGTGAACTCTGGTAATGATAGATAGGGATCCAAGTAACCTTTAAACTCAATGGTGTAACTTCTTAGCATGTTCTTAAGAACTTAACAAAGTTGCCTCAACATTAGCATAACATCATACATATATTTCTATATCAAATCACTCAAATATCATAAGATTACCTGAATGGCACTTTTTAACTATCTGTCAGTCTCAGATGAAATGATGTGCTAAAACTTAACTGAGCACCCAAGGCATTATGAAGTTTCTTGCTAAATCTTGAAGTAAATAATAGGTGGTCCTTATTAGATATGATTGAAGATGGCATAGAGTGCAATCTTACTATCTCATTAACATACAACTTAACAAGCTTCTCTAATGAATAATCCATCCTCACTAGTATAAATAAGCTTCCTTAGTCAGACCATCTACCATAACCCACACTAAATCATGCTTGTTTCTTGTCATAGGCAAGCTAATTACATAGTCCATGGTAATTTTATCCAATTTCCAATTTGGAATTGCTATAGGATGTAGCAAACCAAAAGAAACCTGATGCTCTGCCTTCACCTATTGATAAGTGAGGCACTTAGTCACAAACTCAAATACATCTCTCTTTATTCTAGGCCACTAATATGTTAACATCAAATCTTGATACATTTTCATGCTACCTAGATACATAGCATAAGAAGCATTGTGCACCTCATCTAGAATCTATTTCTTTAATTCTTTAACATTTGGAACACAAATTCTATTATGGCAATATAAGTAACCATCATTCTTCAACCTATACTTAATAGGCTTGCCCTCTTGAATGGCACTTATCATACTCATCAACCAATGATCATCCTTCTATTTATCTTTAAATTGTTGTATCAAACTAGGCTTTACTTGTATCTTTCATAAAAAAACACTATCAAGAATAAATTGAAATCTTAGATTCATAGCATTCATGTTTGTAATGAACTTTCTACTCAAAGCATCAACCATTACATTGGTTTTAGCAAGATGAGAATCAATTATATAGTCATGATATTTAATCAACTCTATTCATCATCTCTTCCTCAAATTTAGCTTATTTTATGTTGAAAGATACTTTAAAATCTTTTGGTCTGTGTACACATAACACTTCTATCTATATAAATAGTGTCTCCAAATCTTTAATGCAAACATTATCACTATAAACTCTAAATCATAATTAGGGTAGTTCTTCTCATGTGTTTTTAACTTTCTAGAAGTATAAGAAACTACCTTGCCTTCTTACGTCGCAACATACCCTAACCTATTATGTGAAGCATCATTATAGATATTGAAATCCTTCGTAGAAACTGGTTGTACTAGAATCGATGCTTCTGTCAACATCACCTTAAGCTTGTCAAAACTCTCTTAACACTTGTCATCATAGAGAAACATTATATCCTTCCATAACAAACATGTCATAGGTGTTACTATTAAAGAAAAACCCTTGACAAATCATTTGTAGTAACCTACTAACCCAAAAAAAACTTTAAATTTTTATGGTGTTCCTAGGTGGCTTCCACTCTATGACTACCTAAATCTTGCTAGGATCAACCCGAATCCCTTTTGCAAAAGCTATGTGTCTAAGAAAAGACACCTCACTAAGCTAGAACTCACACTTGCTAAGTTTGGCATAAAACTTCTCCTCTCTCAGATTCTATTACATTATCCTTAGGGGCTATTCATGCTCATTTCTATTCTTGGAATACACCAAGATTTCATCAATGAAGACAACTATAAACTGATCTAAATACTATCTAAAACCTTTATTTATCAAATCCATAAAATCCATAGGAGCATTGATAAGCCTAAACGACATTACCAAAAACTTATAGTGAACATATCTCATTTTAAAAGTTATCTTCAATGCATCAGACTCCTTTACCCTTAACTGATAGTATCCTGACCTTAAAATCAATCTTAGAAACCACTCCAATCCTTTTAAACTAATAAAAAAAGATCATTAATATGTGGTAATGGATATTTATTCTTGATAGTCACCTTGTTCAACTATCTATAATGTACACACAATCATAAAGAACCATCCTTTTTCTTCATAAACAATATAGGTGCTCCCTAAGGAGAAACACTAGGCCTTATAAAGCCCACTCTTATAGCTAAAACTTCAACTCTACTAGACCTATTTTATATAGAACTATAGATAATGAAACAATGCTAAGTAATACCTCAATGTTGAACTCGAGTTCCTATTCCGAAGGTAAATCAGGGAACTTTTTAGGAAACACATCCATAAATTTTGACACCACTAGTATATTACTAACATTCGGCTTCCCACTGTGGATATCATAAACTTAAGCTAGAAAAGCTTGAAACCCTTTTGTTAACATGTGTCTTACTATCTCTACTAAGATAACATTAGATAGAAAGTCTATCCTCTCACCTATAACTATAATCTTAGCCCCATCACCATCCTTAAGAGTAAATCTCTTCAATTTACAATTTACTATAGCTTGATACTTAGGCAACCAATCTATGCCCAATATCAGATCAAACTTATCAAATGGTAGCTCGATGAAATTAGCCAAAAATTAGTGTCCTTGGACAGTTAGTGGACACTTCCTATAAATTTAATTTACTATGACATGCTGACTTAAATGGTTGCTAACCAAAATTTCTAAGTCCATAAGTTTTAACTCTAACACTTGGTCTTGTGCTCGTGAGTGCAAACATAAGAGTGTGTAAACCCCAAATCAATTGAAGCCAAAATTAGAGAATTAAAGACATAAAAAAATACCAGTTATAACATTTAGCTCATTAGCCTCCTTTCATGCCCTAATTGCATACTATCATGTTGGAGATCTATGATCAACTCTAGACTTAACTTTATCCCTTTGAGCTCCCTTTGTCTTATCTCTCCTATTACCACTATCTTCTCTTTGACCTCAAGTAAAAATGTGTACAGATCTTAGACTAGCATCATCATTGGTAGGGCAATCACATAAGGAGTGATCCACACCCAAAACATACTTTTAGCTTACTCATCTAACACTCCCCCTTGTGCCACTTATAACAAGTCAAACACTAAAGAGCCTAACAACCTCTAGCTATAGAAATCGATGTGCTTGATCTTTGTGACTGCTACACAATCTTGCCCTTATTTTGGTTCCCTTAGGTTGTCTTCTGGAATTGAACTTACTTTTAAAATTGTTATGGTGCCTCAAATTGTCCATCTCTAAATCTCTTGCCTGGTTGCTGTGCAAAGCTGGATGCTCCTATACCAGGAGTTCTCTTCTTCGGATAATACTCTCATTCTCCTTTTACATCTTCTCTATCTATTGGTGGACTACAACCAATTGATTAAAGTTTCTAAGCTTTATGGGAACTACTTGAGACTTAATATCAACATGCAATCCCTTCTCAAATTGCTAGCACTTAATAACTTTCATGGTAATGGTATCCTTAGCATAGTAGCTAAGCATAGAGAAGTCTTTCTCATACTCCCCCATAGAATTTTGCTCATGTCTGAGGTCCATAAACTACTGCCTCTTATCATCCAAGTAATCCTCAAGTATGTGCTTCTTGTAGAATTCCTTTAGGAACAAATCCCATGTTAGCTCTTTCTATATCTTATACATAGGTAAATTAACCCACCATTTTGAGGCCTCTTTTTGTAGTAAAGAGGTAGAACATATTACTTTCTCTATAGGTGTACATCTTATCTACTTTATTATATTTTCGGTGTGATCCAATTAATACTTAGTTGTTTTTGGATCAACTTCCCCATTTCCTTTAAAATCTTTTACTCCTTTTCTAAACTCTCTTTAGGTAAGTCTTTTGGAGAGCAAAAAGAAGTTTTTGTTGTTATGGAGCAGGTGGTAGAGCAGTAGTTTAGCCTGTCACAATAGATGCAGCATCTATTATACAAATGCTAGTGGAGCTTAAGCTGTTGATGACATCTGCTCACTGTGCTACTAGACACTGATGCCATCGTACCAGATTCTTACCCCATAGACATTGAAGCTTGGTCTTCTTCCTCTTCATGAGGTGCACTCATCGTAACTATAAGCACAAGAACAATTAGTAAGCCTTAGTAAAATTAAATTATGTTATGTATAGACTAAACTCCTATAACACTCTTATACTACTTAGGAATGCCTAAACCAAAGCTCTAATACCACTAAATTTGACACCCTTTACCTAGTCTGGTCGCTAGCCGATTGCTTGACATGACTAAAGTGTGTAACACATAACATGCTCTCTAATCTTATAACCTAAATTTTAATTTAAAAGCATTTAATCATGCATGCTTAAATACCAAAAATGTTTTTTTTTTAATTTTCAAAATCTTAGTTACATATTCAAAATTTTGAGAATCCCCATGCCAAAAATTTGGTAGAATAATAGCTGTACTGGGCACTATCCCAAATTTTTGAATAGCAACCTGCTTTAATAAAAAAAATTTCTGTAACATTTTCCCATTCAAACTCCAACTCTGTGACCCTTTTGATCACTCTTAATCAACATTTACC
>CANXYI012254342.1:0-12303 GCA_948208565.1 Hura crepitans | reverse complement strand
TGTAGTATTAGGCACTAATTAGTAAAAAGTCACAACTGTCAATATTAGGTACTAATTAATAAAAGTCATGGCCATCGGTATTAAGAACTATTTAGTGAAAAGTTGTGATTACTAATCTTAAACACTAATTTGTGAAAAGTTAATTTTTGTTAGTAATTATTCTTTTCAATGCAAAAGATATGTTCAAATAAATAAAGAATGATAATTATTCATTAAAAATTAAAATAAAAATAATTACTGTTTATATTATTTGCATTAAAGAGTAAGGAAAATAAAAAAAAATCTTAATTTCACATATCCAATGAAGAATTCAATTTTATGTTTGAGGTAAATATTTTTTTTTCCTAACAAATCTTAGAAATAAAGGTGTTGATAGGTATAGATATAAAAAGAAAAATAAAAATTTAGATAATGTTGACATGTAAGTTGTAAAGCTTCCTTTTAGTCTTATATGTGTGTATGTGAGATCCTAAAATAATTTTGAGCAAGATTGATCTATCAAAAAAATAAAGCCTCTTCTTTATATAAACAAATTCTTTATTATGTGTGTGTGTGTGTGTGCAAGTGTGTGCACATGTGCGCTTGATCCCAAAATAATTTTGAGCAAGATTGATATCTCAAAGAATGAATCCCCTCTATTTTATGCTAATAAGAGTTAGATGTTTAATAATTAAATTCTCTCTTCCATAATGATTCTCTTATTGTAATTTTCAATGTATTAAACCTTGTTATTTCACTTCTCTATAGCATTTAAGTACATTAGCAATAGTATCCTCTAAGAAAATGTATCTATTGGGTTGTTTTTTTTTCAAATAGTGGATTGATATAAATGTATTCCTTATAAATAAGACATTGTCACTGTTTATTGCACAAGAAAATAAGCTTAGGTTTATTATTAAAAAAGTAATAAATTTTTTGCACTTTGTTTGCTTTACACATTTCTCCCACTTGTGAGGTTATCTACATTATTCTTTTTCACCCTTTTTTTTTTTGCATAATAAGCTTACGCATATAAGGCTGCCTATCTTTTTTTCTCTACATCTATCTTTCACTTGTAGACAATTTTCTTTAGCAAATGCAAAGAACCTAGTAGACAATATAATGTGACCATTAGATAAGTAGTAGACAACCCTTTTTTTTCCTTTTGGTTCTTTTATTTTTTTATATATTTTGTTTATTAGGATTGAAAATGTTTATTTATAGTAATAGATGAGCTTGAGCAATAGTTGAGGGAAATGTAGCCTTTGTTTTGAAATGTATGCCTATACATTATTATTACAATGAAATGCATGCTTACAACTTAATTTGTCACCTTATAGCTTATGTTTTAAATTATAGCCTTTAACGATAATGAGTGGTAATGGTGTTCATTATCACATAAATTATATTTGATGAGTTTATTTGAATAATTGCAACTTTTAACTTATGTTTGATTTTTTTTTTTTTTACATTTTGAAATTTTGATATGATTCACTTAATTTGCTGTGAAATTTTGTTATATATGATTAGTAGGTTTTAACTAATAACTCTAAGTTGATTTTGAATGATTGAATATATGTATATATATAACCACACACATACATATGTCAAATATTATATTTATGCCTGAATGATTTAGGTATGCGATATGCTTAAATTTTATTATTAACATGTTGTTTTCCTTTTTTTATGCTTCAATTATATATCAAGATAGTAGCTAAATAGCATAAGTGCTTAATCTCAGTTGCATCAACACATAATGCATTAGCTACTTTGTGATAGATAATCTATTATATCATTTTATTTTTATTTATCATTCAATATATACTCTAATGTGACATAGTTTTGCATGAAAATATATGGATATTTAAATTTGTAAAATATAAACATGTTTGTTTGATATTGATATATGTAAATAAAGATTTAAGTTTTTATTGTAATTGGATATTTTATTAATGAATTGCTATGTTGCTTATAGGCATTGAGATATTGTATTTAAGTTAGTTGTTACATGATATGTTGGGAGTAGGGTTGTTGAAGTTGACAAGTAGTTTTTGAGATGTTGGTTTTGAGGTTGTTAAAGTTAAGAAGTAGTTTGAGATGTTTGTATGAGTTATTAGAATGCATTTTTTAGGAAATAATTTGGTAGTACTACTGGATAGCTGCTATATTGCTAAAATTTTGAGTATGATAACCTAATCTATTATGTGCTTTATAACACTAAATGTAATACTTCTCACTTAGCTCTTTTATAGACTAGGTAAAGGGTGTTACAAGTTTGAGTCAAAGTCATTGATAGATTGGATTATACATTGATTGAGTCATAAATGAGTTAAATCTAATAAGGTTAGATTATGATATAAATGGGTCATTATTAAATGAGTCATAAATGAGTCAAGTTATATGATATATTTTTTTATCCTTTAAAAAAGGAAAAAAGTGAAATCACCCCTGAACTATTAGAAATAGGCTGATTTTATGCATAAACTTTTTTTTTTTTACCAAATTTACTTTAAATTCATAAAAATGGGTGAAATTTGTCATTTTTTAGGATGAAAATATGCCATGTAAACAAACATCACAATAACCAATAAGAGTTTACCAATTCCTAAGGTAAAATCACCCCTTTTCTAATTGTTTAGGGATAAAAATCACCCATTTTTCAATAGTTAAAAGGGTAAAATCACATCATTTCAAATAGCTCAAGGGTAAAAAGATCTATGCTTTGAATAGTTCAAAGATAAAAATAATCTTTGCCATTTAACACGTGAAAATTGAGTTGGTGAGCTTTTATTAGCTACTAAAGTCTATTTGCCATACTAAATTTTTATCACGCCCTGACTTTTGATCCAATTTTTCATAAGGATAGATTTGAAATTGTTAGAGAAAATGGGAAATGAAATAAATGAATGGATCAAATAGAGTCATTTGGTATAACCAATTGAGTGAAAAATAACAAAAAGGAAAAAAGGGAATTACATGAGAAAGTAAAGGGTAAAATTAGAAAATCACATTTGGTGGCCAAATAACGAGAGGAACACATGTAAAGAGATAAGAATTATGAATTGGACATGAGAGGAACATGAAAGCATGAAAAGAATGAGGTTCAATAAATGGTATCGATGAATAGTAACACCTAGGTTGTGAATAATACTTCCTAAGCCCAAGTGAAATTGACCTGATCAAATGAAAGGATAAATTATAAAATGAATTATGGTATAATTTAAGAGGCCAATGAGGTTATATAGGAGGTTAAAAATTGAAAGTAGTCATATATGAATAGTAACTCTTTAAGGTTGAACCGAAAATTCTTAAAAATATGCTTACAAAAATTCAAAACCTAAACGTCCTAATACTAAAATAATTAAAGGAATATGAAAATTATAGTGCCATAATTTATTTACAAGTTGAACTATTGAAAATAAATTAGGAAAATTAAATGGAGAATATGACACAATATTGGATCAAATAGTGACTTATGAAATCCCAGCCATCCAATTAAAATAAAATAAATAAATGTAAAAAGAAAATTTGGACACATGGATTTAATCATAGGCTTACATGTGTAATGTCTTTATTCCTAGCCATTAGAACATATGAATAAATAAGAACTTAATGCAAAATATTCACTTGAAATCAAATAATAATTATTTTGTCTTATTCCCTTTCATGGTCGAAAATCATGTCCTTTTTCATTGCCAAAAATTATTTCATTTATTCTTCTATTTAACAACAAAATGTTATGCTAAAGTGAGAGCACAAGATTTCATTATATAGAGATGGATTTTAGAAGAAAGAATAAAAGAGTTATATGGGTTAGGGTTTAATACAAATAAGTGAATCCCTCTCTAATTCTATTATTTTCTTTAGATTAATTAAAGTATGTTAATAAGCATTTGAACATATGATCTAGGATACATGTAATTAATGTCATTTTAATGGAATTATATGAGAAAAATGTTATACAAATAAGGACTTAGAGAGTGGATGATGAGGTGATGACATTAAAGAGATGTATATTAAGTTTAATATATTAGAGCAAAAAAAAGTATGTGTATTCTACTATTATGAATTTATACTTATTTGAGTTTATGTAAGTATTGTTTTTTCATGTATCAGTAATAGATGGAAGGTGGTAGATTAGAAATTTAATTAGGCCTAAAATGATATGGTTTACATCCAAAGAATTATGAAAAAAAATAATTATACCTTTAATTCCTTTTAGGGCCGAAAATATGCATATGGCCATAATAGAGAGTTTATAAAATTTGAATGGTATAATATGTTATTTGGCATAAAAACCTTAATTGTAAGATGACTAATAGTATAAAGGTAGAAATTTAATATGTATATGCAAATATAACATGAGAAATGGAACTTATATGTTGATAATGTTAAAGGTTATAATTTAGGACGATAAAAGTATAAAATGGGAAATATGAGGAAATTAAAGCATAAAATAAAGTTATGTTGAAGGTTTAGAAAGTATATGTAAATATAATAAAATTACTGAAAAATTTATGGGTTAATTCACCATGATTGTTGAGGTAGATATTAGAAATTAGTGTATTAAAAAGCTAAGTAATAAAAAATAAAATTAGAAGCTATATAGGCATATAGAAAATATGATTAATTGAGAATGTTACATGAGAAATAAAAGATATATGTTTATACTTGGAATAAAAGTTTAGTTGCATAAGCAATAAAAGATATGTGGGCATTACTTGGAATAAACATTTAATTACATGAGAAATGAAGATATGTAAATATACTTATAAAAAGAAAAAAATTATATTGATTAGAAAAATAGAATTAATATTTATGCACATTATTATAAAGTAATGAATTAAAATATGGATAAAAGAAAATAATAAGAATATATAAGAGTAACAATAAGTTTAAAATAAATGAGATGATTAAAATAAATGTCAATAGTTAAGTGTACACAAATGTTTAAAAGGGCAAAATGGAAAGGAAAAAGGTTAAAAGAAAATGTATAAGATACAAGGAAAACATTATACATATAATTAAAGGAATAAAATTATATATAAAAAGGGGGACACAATAAAATAATAAAGATTTAATAAGAAAATAATGACATATGGTATATGGAAATATATTTAAATGATCAATATTTAATATAAATGATTACATGATTTTAAATTTTCAATATAAAAGATAATTGTAGAAGTTATTATTGATTAGAAAATATTAGTACATGGAATGAGAAAGCATATTTAAATTATTTATTGTTAAATAGGCATATGATTAGAGAATTCCAAATTCCTAATATGAAAAATATATATATTGAAATTATAAATGGATAAGGAAATGTGAAGTAAAAGGAATTGAATAAAAGAGATAGTAAATGACAAATTAGTAAATCTACAAATATAAGTTAAAAGGAAATAAATACATAAATATATGTTAAAAAAATGAGTAGATGGAATTCATAAGAAATATGTGAAAAGAACATAAATGAATACATGTATATATATGAGTGAATGAATAATAATACTTGCATATAATGATACATGACAATGAGCAAGAGTGTATAGAAGAAATAAATTAAAGAAACAATTGAGTAAAAGGATATATTGAGGACATGTTTGATTATATGTAAAAAAATATGTCAAACTGTATATGTAAATATTTATATGAAAGAAAAAGTGAATTCAATAAATTTAATTGTTAATATGCATTGATAGTATAAATAGTTAGGGCTTTGGATAGGTTGACTGGCTAATTAGGAAGTATTTGTTTGGTACTTTTATGCTTTCATTGCTATTTGGGGAGAGTTTCTCCCTTACATGTTATGGGGGCCCTTACATGTTACACATATACTTGGGCATAATGTGCCTTACATATTACACAGATACTTAGGCATATTGTGCCTTACAAGTTACATGGAAATTAAGGCACATAGTGCCTTACATGTTACTTTATATATGGATATTTTGGTGTCTTACATGTTACATGTCTCGTTATCTAGGCATGGATAATTGTTATAGGATTATCTAGGGTAGAAGATAGTATGAAAAGATATAAGATAATTGATAGAGAGAGTAAGAGTATAATTTAAATAAATGGAATAAATATAAGAAATATTATAATGGTTTTAACTTTAAATAGATGCATTATATGAAATAAAAAAGTGTCATGAAATGAATAAGCTATATAGATACAAGTTACTAAAAAAAGGGTAACAAAAATGGATAAATGAAATGTAAATGTTAGATGAAATTTAAATGTTATATTATATTTTAAGAATTTTAAATGAATAAAGTTGTGTTGAAAAATAGATAGTAAGGTCATCTAATGCACATTATAAGTAGATCTAATTAACAATTGCTTATACATGTATATAAGAATAAGGAAAAAGAGATATAAGTTATAATCACATGAAAATATTAAAAGTAAGATTTACATGGAATATCATAAGAGGAACATTTATAGAGGAATATATCAAATAAAATTTTAAATGTAAAAAGTGGCAATAGAGGAAACATGATTATATTATATGTCATCATCAATACATGAAGTCATAAAGTTATATACAAGATATTAGAAGAGAAGGATAAATAACCATCTATATAACTTAAATAGTCAAATGATAATAATTAGAAATTGGTATCCAAAAAAGTTGTTAAATTATTTATATAGATAGAAAATATAAGGGTTAGGGAAAAGTCTATATATGGAAATATCAAACAAGTATATAATTAACATTCATCATATTAATACAAGCTAAAAGCATGGGAAAAAAAATAAAATAGAGGAAAAATTTTGTATGTAAATCAAAAAAATAAATTGTATTTATAACTTTTTGTAATTGTACAAGATAGAAGTAGTGCCATTCATATATGAGAAGACTAATGAGATAGATGAATATGCAAAATGATATAGGAAACATGAACATGAAATGAGTAAATGTAAATGAATACATCACATAAGTAGTAGATAAGAATAAATGAATAAAAGTTATAAGCAACAACTAAGGTTCATTATAAGACACAAACACTACTCATATATATAAGTTACAAGTCAACTAAAAGATTTTGATGTGACAACCTAATAAAGTTATTGAAATTAATCATGAGGAATGCATAAGCATAATTCATTATTTTAGAATATACCATTGACACATTTTGCTCAGTGTGTCAACTTTCTTATCGATGCATAGGTTATGGTTCGGATTAAGAGAAGTAGCAGATTAAGTCTTAGCAATATTAAGAGTTTATGTGATAGTTATACAAGTAAGGAGAGTCCATCATGAGCATCCTTCTATGATAAAGCATTCTTGTATGTACTAAAAGTTCAAATGATATGTAAATATATATATATATGATCACTAGATTTAGGATATTTGTATATTCATAAAAATTTTGTATATGAATATTGTATTAAATGATAATTGATTAATATAAAAGCATTAATATGTGTATGTATGAGTAAAATGATATAAAGATTATGAATATATGTGAGAAGTAATCAAATATATGATTAAGAGATATGATAAAGGAATAGTAATTGAACCAAAATATGGCATTCTGTACCTGAACCGGTATTTTAGTTAGGTATAAGGTGTTACAATTTCAATCAAAAAAGGGCAATGTTTGCCTATTTCTAAGAGTTAAAGGGAAATTTGATAAAAACAAAAGATTAAGGGGTAAAGTCCCTTACTTCTAATATTTCAAAGGTAAAAATCACCTTTATTGCTTTTAAAAGTCACTAAAAATACAAAATTACATATTGGCTAGACACATGGGTTCAACTACAAAATAGTGGTTAGTTTGATCTAGTTTAATAAAAAAATCCAATTAGTTAAATAATTGGATTGGACTAATAACTACAAAATCGAATTAAATTGAAATTTTTACTATTTTTCCCTTTTTGTATGATATTATTTTGGATATATAAATTTTTTTAGTATACTTTTTTATGATATTTAATATTATTTTTGAATCATTTTTATGATTTAAGAGCAATATAATAATATAAACGAATAAGATTTGTTCAATTAGTTGTATATTAATTTAAAAGTATAATATATTATATTTTGATTGATTGATAATTAGAGTATTTTAAGTATAATTAGATTAATAAATCTTTTTAATTAAGTGATCACAAATAAAATATATTAAATATGATAGAAATTTATTAATTTATTTACTTTCTTAGTTTTAGTTTAAACACTTCTTTAGTAAATTATTAAACATAAATATTTATATTATAATTTTGCTTGGTATAATTTCATATTGAACTATTTGTTAATTTATACAATTGGATATAACTAGCAAAAATATAATATTTAAGGTTTAGTAAAAAGTTAATCAATCTAATGATACATATTAATAAATAATAAAGTGCAGAGACATATCAAAAAACTACAATATTATTGCATTTTACTTTCTTATTGTAGTAATTCTTATATTTTTCTTTAATATATATAATATTTAGTATAATTTGAAATTTATTAGAAAATTTAATATCTAAATAAATTAATTTAGCATCGCTTACCCAGTCTAATAGCCATAGCTGAATAAGAGATAACACACTGACAGACCTAACTTAATATTATTTTGTTATCCTATTTGATTTCATGTTTATCTTCTTAAAACCCTTTAATTAGTCAATGGCTATATGGTGTCTATAAAAATACCTTTAGTTGAGTTATGTACGTACCCCCATACATACCTAATCCTATTCCGATTAACAAAAATCTAGTAGCATAATGGTTGCATGGTCACATAGGCCAAAAATAAAACTACTAAAAAATAACACTTCTAAATTATCTCAATCTCAATCCATAATGCAGGATCTTTTTAATCCTTCCAATCTATCAAAACCATCAACATCACAATTATAACAATTACATCATATTTAATAGCCATATTAATAGCAAAAATTTGCACTTAAACACATACATGCCACATTTACATTAAGACCCCTGTCATATTTATTTTACATAACTAGACATGCCCCATCCCAACTAATTACATATGAGTGCCAGCTATCATTATATACACTATACCAAAATGACCTTGAGGCTAGACTAGTGTCAGCTATCTATTATCAATGCATAAAAAATATGATGCACTAAGCATAATGCTTAGCGGTGTATTCAATAAAATATGCTTACACATATACCTATATTCACAATTATTACGTAAGGCATATGTAAATGTATGTCATAATGCAATCACACACATCATTATGCAATGGTAAACTCATTTATTTTATCTTTAGTCATAATCATAATTTAAATTATATTTGTTTCCTATAATTTATCTTATACCCATTAACCATAACTTAGCCCATATTTGATAGACTCATGTCATGATACTAGATATTGGGATTATGATGTGCAATGGTCCATATTTTAGATCTCTCAGGCTCCTGCACCAATATGTAAATGTGCAGTGATCCTCCTAGACCTCAATAGCTACTACACTAGCATAAAAAATGTGCAGTGGCCCTTATGGACCATAATAAAAGCTACACCTATAAGAAAGTGTGTAGTGGCCCTTTTGGACCTTATAACAGCTGTATCCGTATGAATAAATATAGCATCAATATACCATATATGGATGTGCGGTGGTCTTTATGGACCTCAAAGGTGGCCACACCCATATGAAAATGACATTGAAGTGTCCTAAGAGTTGCTAATTCCCTAGTTGACTAGCCAACCTAACCAGTCTAGGTAGTCCAACTTATATAGGCTAATGACTTCTTCATTTTAGTTCCACATAAGTTATATAGTTTATATACATTGTCACAAGTTTTTATCCAATTATTTAGACATATGATTAATATGCACTTACCCACTTTCATGATATTGATTCATTGCTACCATTTCCCTTTTCTCACTAGAGGTATGTACTCATCCCTTATAACAAATCTCATAGCCAAATCTCAATCATTCATTTTACCCTTAATGGGACATGTATTTCATGTCACATACATCATGACACTTATATACACACTTCATGTATTTTGTCATGCCTCGATTTCGGTCTAATTTTTCATAAGGTTAGAATAGGATTTAAAAGAAAAAATGGGGAGTGAAATGGATATACGAATTGAGTAGAGTCAATTAATGTGAACAATGTAGTGAAAATTAACTACGGTAAATTGGTAATTCCACTATTCTTGGCTAAAAAGGTGAGAGAGACTTATGAGAGTAAAGAGGAAGTGACATGTGGCATGGTAATGAAGAGAAAATGCAAGAGAAGCAAAGTTAGGGAGCTAGCCTTGGTGAATAGTGACAACCGAGCTGCGAATAACATTCCCAAGAAAAATGGAGTTAACTAAACCAAAAATTAGTATTAGTTATAAGATGCATTATTGTAAAATTTGAGTAGCCTTTGAGGTTAAGAATTGAAAAAAAAATATTTAATTATGGTGTAATGCGTATAGTAAACCATTTAGAGCTGAATGGAAAATTTAGAAATGCGCTCAAAAAATTCTGAAAATGGCATATTCTAATGGTAAAAAATTCCAAGGAATTAAAAAATCATAGTGTTGAAATTTTCTAAACATGGGAGCTATTAGAAAAAATTATGGAGATAAATTAAACTAAATGTATATATATTTAAGGAACATTAGTGGAATATGTGTGTAAGGAGCACTTTTAGACATTGGATTAAATAGTGGCATGATAAATCCTAGCCATCCAAGTGTAACCTTTAATTATTGACATCGAAAATGATTAAAAAATATTAAAAGACAAATACACATGGACTTAATTTAGCTATCTATGTGTAAATACTATCTTTTAATCCCAACCATCAATTCACCATATAAATATGTAAATAAAAATTAAATATTCATTTGTTTCCAACCTATACATGTCTCTTATCCCCTCTCTATGGCTGAATTTTGTTCTTCCCTTTCTTTGCCATTTTTACACCTTCATTTTACCAAATAATCACTTAATAATACACAAGAAAGTCACTCTTTTAGCCAATTAGCCCCTCTAAATTGGTTGAAAAAAGGTGAATTTGATGGATGGAAAGAGATGAAAGATGGATGTTTTTCGTTACTATAAAGAAAGTAAGTTGATCTCAAAGCAAGTGATTTTTATGAAGTTATTTGAGGTGTAGAAATGGATTTATAGAATTATATGTTGAGGTTTTATGTATAATATTATTTTTTTATGATTTTTATGTGAAGGAATGGTTATAAAAGTTTGAGGATTTGAAGGTTTGATGGTAGAGAAGAGTGATAGAAAGAAAATTAAAAAGAATATAATGAATTTTACATAGAGAAAAACTTGTATGCAAGGTTTC
The DNA here is from genome assembly GCA_948208565.1 of Hura crepitans. Lineage (NCBI taxonomy): Eukaryota > Viridiplantae > Streptophyta > Magnoliopsida > Malpighiales > Euphorbiaceae > Hura > Hura crepitans. The sequence goes on along the minus strand of CANXYI012254342.1, from coordinate 1,033 downwards.
TATATTCTAATTTATGGTTAAAGTGAATTATGTTTTATGTGAGATTATGACATTTCATATTTATATTGAATGATTGAAATGGATGGATGTATGTTGGCATGTTTAGAAATGAGAAAATTGTTAAAACTAAGTTTGGACCTTAAATCCAACCCTAGGTCGAAATATACCACTAGAAACAATACCTAATTTTTACATGTTAATGTAAGTATTAAAGTTAATAACTAAGAATTTTAGAATATACAAATAAAAATGAATAACCAAATAATTAAGATAGAAATTTTTTGGCTAAAATCTAAGGAAATTTGAATTGTGTGTACATATATATGAATGAAATACATGTAATTAGGTTACATGGGTAATTAACTTATGGTTGTAATAAGAAGTAGATTGGGAAGAAATATGTAAGAATGATAGAATTTAATGGTTGAATGGTATATTTTAGATAGAATGGAATTTTATTGAAAGGTATGTAAAACATATGACGAAATGATAAAAAGTAAAATGATATGTACACAATAATTAAAGAATTTCATAGAAAACAAATAGAAGGTGGGAGTATGTGAATTAAAAAGGAATTAGAAATATAAGAAGGAAGAAACTATATAAGTTAATGAAATAATATGAAAAATATGAATATAAATAAAGGTTGGTTATGAATGGATAACTCTTAAGCATTAGGACAACAGAAATATTAAATCTAAGAAATAAAGGATTGTAACTTAAATGATTGGATATTATAAATAGAGGAATTCTAGAAGGTTAAATAAATATATAAAATATGTGGACAAATATACAATTATACTACAAAGAGGAAAACAAATATATAATTATACTACAAAGAGGAAAGTTCATAAATATAAATGAATAAGAGAAAGTGAAATAGAGAAATTCAAGATATTTGAAAGTCATATTGAAATTTATTAAAATAAGTTAAGTGCTTGGAAATATAGATACATAAAATTATAAATAAAAATGCACAAGTAATTAGTTATATTTAAATAAATTTAAAAAAAATTAAGTATGTTAAAGTGAA
>CANXYI012254326.1:0-13849 GCA_948208565.1 Hura crepitans | reverse complement strand
CTAAGGTGTAAATAACGATGTGTGGTCTGTCCAATAGACTGGTCTATCTAATAAACTAGTATAGTGGGACTCTGGGGCCTTAGTTGATGTACCAGTCATATTTAAAGATTAGTGATGGCATTACTGGGTCTACCTAGTAGACTGGCCTATCCAACAGATTAGTGCAGTGGCCCTTCGGGACCTATGCCGCTACATCGACAAAATTTAAGTAACTAGTTTCAAGTGGCAAGAATAGACAATTATCTATCCAACAAACTAGTACATTGGCCCCAATATAGACCTAGGCCACTATACCGGCTCTATCTGAAAAATAGATAATGTAGCAGCTGCTAAAATCCCTAAGTTGACTGGTCAACTATCCAATGGATGGCTAAATAATGGTCCATGTAACTCAATTTAAGTTCATTCATTCACAAATTAACTTCTTATAATATTTAAGAATGAAAAACAATTATTTATGAATTTTATTGTGCAGTTCAATTTTAGCCCGCTCTAGTATGGCCATAGTCAGGCTCTATCGGGTAAATTCTCAAGAGTATTTTCAAGTATTGGAATTGCCAAAAATTAAAATATATTATGCTTGAATTTATTCCATATCTATTTCTTAAGTATTTGCCATTTACTGTCCAGTGGTATTTTTGGTTTAGGTAATGGTCAAACTGGATAGTTATAAGTTATTTCTTTACTTTTCAACAACTATTTTTAAATCTATTACTCATCCTTTTTCAGTGCAAATTCCACCAATAGATTCACATTGTCTATAGGCTTAAAGCCAACATAAATTAGGCCATTCATAAGGCCAAACCACTGGCATTTGTGCCATCCTATGAAATCACAATGTCATAGCCCTTTTGGGCAAAATTTAGGCCATTTTTCAAGTTCACATTTCCAAGCTTTTATTCATTCTTTAAGAGTTCATTCTTTAGGTTCATTTCATGCCATTTTGACCCAGTACTTTAAGCTAGATTTTGTTAAGCACATTAAACCAAAGAATACTCATTTTATTACACTATACCATACATATACATTACACATATATTGCCGAAGTGTTTTGCCATTTTTATTAGTTTAGCTCTCGGGTCTAGCTACTTAATGGCCTTAATCATACATTTTATTAATGTCAATCACTCATTCATGGCTCCATTTATAACATAAACACATTTATACTCATACATTACCATTTTCGTGCCTTCTAAGGTAGTATATACATATCACATGCATTGGCTAATGCTTGTTAATGTCACCCAATACACACTTACTTGTTCTTACTAAATTATACATTCTTTCTAATGCAGTATAAGCACCTTCACATGTATACACTTACCTACTTAGGTTAATCAAGCCACTATACACTTAGTATAGGTCTTGGCCATGTCAAATACACCTATACATACATTTATTAATCCAACACAACTAGATAGCAACTCCCCATTCTAGCATAACTAAACCATATTCCATACCAATCACTAAGTCTCCATGCCATATATTTAACATAGTCTTTGGACAACCTCCTCATGCCATCTATTTAACATAGTCTTTGGATAACCTCTCGGCCAATACTCACACCTACAAAAACCACACATGTTACCTTCATTTTAGGCCTACTCTACATGCCCTTCTTTATTTCATTTACTTGTACATACTAATGAATTACATGCTAAGCCACCTAAAAACACACACACAAAAGCCAACATAACCTATTGGCTTATCAAGATATCAATGCCAAATATATAATGATCAATTTATCTACTTGTGCATTTATCATAGCTCTATTACCAAGCCATAATTATCATTCAAATGCTATATAAAACTAACACATATAAATACTTAAACCTCTAAATACCTCTCAGCCACTAACAATCCAATACCATTACAAGTTAAATTCCATCACAACCCCTTAATTAATGTTCAATTGGACCATGTTCCTTAAGGTTTCATCAAAACTACACGTCATATCCAATTCAACCTTATGTTAGCCACATTTAAAGCCAAATTAAACCATGAAATTTTAAGGGCATGAAGTGAATACTTGAATTCACTTACCTTAGTAAGAATGGAGTAGACAACCATACACTTCAAGTTGAAAACCCCATAAAAATCAGCCACAAAAGCTCCCTAGTCACTCACTTCTATTCATGCTATTTTCACTTTTTTTTAAATAAAATCCTCAAAAATTCACACAATCCCTTAATTAGAATTCTGACCATATAAACTTCATTAACTACATAAAATACCTTAAGAAAAATTGTAAGAGAACCAAAATCATTTACATTTGGACTTTGAATTTCCTTGCTATTTTTCTTTTATTTTCAGACCTTCCTCCCTTCTAAGATTTTTCTTAAATTATTTCTTCAGTTTTTACTCCCAATTCTTTCACCAAATCTCTTCCTAACATATTGAAGGAATTTTAGGGCCATTGGTGCTTACAAAAAGCTTGAAAAAGACATACGAATAATGGAAAAATAGTATATGTGGCATCAGCCACTAAAGGAGAAGAGAGAAGGGAATTTGAGTGGAATAGTGGATTTTGATGAGTGGCATTATAGCTCTAACATGTATACTTGTTGCATGCTAGCTGAGGTGGCACGAGTGGGTCCCACAGCCACCCAAACTTCCCGTAAAAGCTCAATTTCGGTAATAAGACTACCAACTTTGAAGAATTTTTAAAAATCACATAGTCATCACAAAAATGCAACATTTGTTTTTAAATTCCTCATTTCATCCTAATTACATGATCATAAAATTTTGTGGCAAAATACCATTAGGAAGTAGGCAAACCAAAACATCGGCATTCTATTGCCATTCGATTTGCGACAGAACTTTGGGAATTTTTATATGGCCACTCGGACCTCTAAAAATCATTGCATTTGTTTCTAACATCCTTAAATGCCTTAAATTAGAGGCACGTAAAGTTTCATAACCTAATTCCTTTAGGAACTAGGCTAGCATGATTTTGGGAAAATTGCGGTTCTACTGATATCCCACAAATTTCCTAATGACCTGAAAAAATTACACCATTTATTTTAAAAATCATTATTTATTCCCATTTAGTGGCACTAAAATTTCACAGTGAAATTCCATCAATAGAATAGTTTTTCGACTGCCTTGATTTACATGCCAACTTTAGAAATTATGAGAATTTGCAAATGACTAGAATCCAAAAATTCTTTCACTAATAGACTCAGTGGAAATTTTAAGCTTCAGGGTCCGATATTTTTGGGTCTATTTGGATATATCTTGGGTCATTCCTAGCTTGATAAGTTTTTATTTCATGAATTAGTAGCTTACAGTCCGAAATGAATTATTAGTTCAGCTAAATTTTTTAATTTTACTTCTTTCAACGATTTAAAGCCCCTCAAAGTTTCATGACTAGTGTCGTTATCTCGATTTATGTGCAAGTGACCCAACACCCTAAGCACACTTCCCAGACCTAGTGGCACAATTCTTAAAGCCTTAAAACATGAGCATTGTAATGGGTAACCTTCGGGAAGTGACAACTCTTGTCTTATCTGACAAGGGATCGAGGTAGGGGTTATTACACATAACACGGTTTAGGACATCAAAAATTGAAAACAAAAATTTAAAGAGATCACAAAATAAGAATTTACAATAAATTCTCTAGTCATCCAATTTAGAGCTTTTCACCTTATTATGTTGTCATAAATTACAGTGATCCTCTTTGTAACACCTTTAAAGTATCCACATCAATAGCAAATTCAATGAGAACTCTCTAAGAGGTGCATAAGTGAATTTTATTTCTATATGCTAGTAAGAAAAAAATTCAAGAAGAAATAAAGAGAATAAGGCTCAATAGGAGATGAATTTGCGACAATAGTAAAGAATTATTCTCTCTTTCAAGGCTCGCTTTTCATGAGAACAAAATTTACATGGTTTTTATAACCTTTTTATTCACCCTTAAGTCACATTTTTCCAGCCCTTAAACCTCTAAAAGGTTGAATAAAAAATAGGCTTTTAATTAATTAATTAATTAAAAGGCCCAATTTTGGCTTAGTAACTTAAAATATTTAATTAACACTTAATTAATGTTTTAAGCTTTTCTTTTAGGCTCTAAGCCTAATAAGCCTTCTCATTTTATTTCATCTTATTTAATGATATCTAATATCCTTAAATAATTTGTAGTTTTATCTTATTAATTTGTTCTTATCAATGTGTGACCCTTTAGGCATCTAAAGCACATTTACATTATAATAGTGAATTAGAATCCTAGTGTTATTAGGATTCTGTGATTTAATCCAATTAAATTAGTATTAAATACTATTAATAAATTCATTATTATACAAGTCATCAGAGGCTTTTAACCAAGCATAATGACTAACCAAGTGTCAAAAAGTTAAGTAGCTTGACTTAACCCTTCCATATTCAACTGTTATGCAATAAACTCATTTAACCATCCTTTATCTCATCCATATTTAAATATAGACTTATGTCAACTCAAAGCATAATTATGTATATCTAATTAAGCTGTGAATTAGTTTTTCTAATGACATTTATCTTTATTCCCAAAATTCCCTGGTGAATCCTATTTACATTGCATTTCACTCTGACTAGAGATTCCTAAATAAAAATAGTCACTTATAACTATGAGATAAACTCCTTGATAATGATCTAAGGTCATGAATCCTTTATTGATCATTCAACTACCTTTAAGTATATCATGTTATACCTAATCTCGTAGCTATGTACACTTTGTGGCAAACTAAAAGCACTAGAGTCAAAGTGTAGTACAAGATAATTAAGATAGTTAGTGACCTCAAGTCTAAGGATACTTGCACAATTGATATGATGAGATCTCTATTCATTGGCATACATCTTTTATCCTTATGAATGATTTCATGTATGGGTCCCTAATGTACTTGTCCTCTAGATAAGTATCCACATGTTAACCTTGAGCATTAATTATGTCTATAACTTATGAGATCAACTGCTTAACCCATAAAAGGAGTATAACATATGCTAGTCTATCTTCATTCATAATGCCCCATCTTATTAATACTATGACTAGGGAAAATTTTGGTATTATCACATTTGCATACAATAAGCATCTCACTTCATAAACTCCTTGATGAATGCCTCTATACTATGATTGTACACTAAAGACTTTACTACATAGTTTAAGATCAACAATTAAATAAATAAATAAAAATAAGCACCATGTAATAAAGAAATGCAATTTTGTTAATAAATGAGGTTCTCATGTTACATGACAAAAATCCCCTATTACATAAGCTTTAGGGCATACAACTAACAATAAATACTCAAGAGCAATTAATACATAGGTGCCTAGGCCAAAAAGGTAGTCTTTGGTAACTATAATATCAATGGTATCTTAGTTCTCATAGCTCAATAGCTTACACCTTTATAAATATCCTTACTATGTTCATCTACTTCACTCATAATAAGGTCTCTTATACATTTATTTAGTTTAATAACATATCTTTTATACTCTATAGTATTAATTTATATTATGCAGATTGAATATCTCTCTTCTTAAATAGGAAAATAGCAAGCTCTATATATTATTCTCTTTGTTTTGCTATAGCATATACTACAAAATTTTAAATTACTCTCTATGTTCACTTTAACAAGTTTTTGCAACTTTAGTATCACCTTCATTTCTACCATAAAGATTAGGGACTCCATATCTATAAAGCTTCTCAATCTATGCTTTTTATTAATTAATATTATTCACATATTTTAAAGGGTTTTGTCATCTCTAAGTATTCTCATTTTGGCCTTTTTCAAAAAGCTTTTTTAAAGGTCTAGGTTTAGCTTACATTTAAAGCTAAGATGATTACTTTTAGCCTATCTCCTTAACAAACTATTGACGCCTTAATTCCATGCTATTCTAAATACTTGATAGAAGAAATATCCACTTTAAAGTCATATAAGCCCGTCTATATGCATTATATGTCCTAGTTTTATGTCTAGAACTCCTTAAACCTAGGCTCTAATACCAAAAACTATAAAATCCATTTCTATATGCCATTTCTTATGCAATTTCTCACAATATTTTTTCATTATAGAGTTACCTAGTATTTACATTCATGGCTATATAAGTCATAACCTCAAATTCACAAATACATTTATCACATATATTTCACAACACTTACTCACTCATAGATTAGTTATCATACTTATATAAAGCACAAATAATGTATCATATGTCGATATACAAGGTCAATAACGTTTAAACTTATCACACACAAAATGTATCATGCTATCAAATAGTATCTCACTTTTTCCATAGATATATTCATCATTCATTTATTTAACACAATCATTCTACTTATTTTAATATAATAGAAATAATAATGTCTCTATAACATAGAAAATATGGGTGAAGCATGTAATACTTTTTGTGGAAATCCTTTTCACAAAACCATAATTAAACTAAATCATTTATATGTATAACATTTTTCAAAAACTATTATATGATATGCATATTTACATATTAACTCATCATGGTATGGTTATTCTCTAAATAATTTGTACAATAAAGTGAGGAAGTGACTTTTAGAGTTTCCACTTCTATTATAGATCTTTGATTTTGTCATTCTTTGAAACTATGCATGAAAAACAAATCCAAATATGCTAAGTAACTAATATTTAGTGGTGTGTATATAAATCTAATAACTAATATGTGCACTTTTCTAAGGAAAAAATTATAACATTTCTAAATAAAACAATTAAAGAGTTTTTTAGGTATTAAGTTTAATTACTAATTTATTTTACTTAAATTATTTATTAATTTATGCTATTGTTAAATGCTTATGTAAAAAATAAATTTCTAAATACTTTTTATGTATATTTTTAGAATTCAATACAATAATATTTAAAAAAAATTCTACTAGTTTAATAGAATTCATACACTACAAGATTCACTTTTTACAAATTAACATGCAAAATCAATAAAATATTTCTTTTATATATATGTGTGTGCATGTATACACGTGTGTACCAAATAGAACCTAAAATAGCGTAATGACCTAAAACTCTTGGTTTATGAATAATACTTTATAGGGTTATGAATAGTAACCTGAGCCTACTTAGGGCATGACCAGTACACTTGAACCATCAGCAAGTACAATTTATGAACAATATGGGATTGAAAGATAAGAATAATATAAGAATTTAAAGAAAATATTTAAAAGAGTTCATGTGATCACAACATATTGTATAATCTCCACCCTCGATTTCTTTATGTTCATATGAAAAAGATGGGAGGTATGAAAGAAGAATTCTCTTTCTCTTTCTTCCTTGAACATCAGTTGAAATCTCCCCTTCTAACTCTACCATTTCTTTTCTTCTTTCATTAAAAAAATATTGAGTGAAGGCATCCCATGTGAAGCAAATTTGAATTCAAGCAAAAGAAAAAATAGGATAAACATGGATTTTTAAGAGTTTTATGGATTCAATTTAAGAGTATAGAATAAGGTAAGCTAAGGATTTTCTTTTTTAATATATTTTGATGCTTAAAAAACATTTATAAATATATTTAAGATGATTTTAGGTTGCATTTATGAAGGAATTCCTTGTCATAAAGTTTAAAAAGCATAAAGAAGGAATTAAAGGAAAAATAGAGAGTTTTTGCTTTTCTCTTGAAGTTGCTGGAATTTATAGAAAAGGGGGAGTTTTTATGCTTCCAAATGCATATAAAAGAAGGAAAAAGAGAATTTAAGGCCTAAAAAGGTAAGTGCTTTCTAACTTAGACTTCCATTTGCATTGAGATGAGTTTATGAGCTAGGGTTTAACCATTTCTTAAGCAATGATGAGTTTATAAGGAATATATGTTATCAATTGTTGTTATTATGTAAGATGTATGCTATAATAGTTTATTACAATGTTAGAAAGAGTAGACCAAGAAATTAATTGATGTTGGGTATGTCAATGTAAATATATTGGCGTAATGCATAAAATGCCATGTATTGTAATGGTCGAGCATCTCAAGGTTATGAATAGTACTTTCCCATGATATGAATAGTATTTCTCAAGATTCGAGTCACATTATGTGATCAAATGGAAGTATTATTTATAGCATAATTAAGGGCAAATTTTGAAATAAAAAAGAAGTCATTAAGATGGTTCAAAATAGATGTAAAGTTTTTACGAAAATGATATGTGAATAGTAACCTAGTTAAAGTTGAACCATAAAATATTGTGTTTTTGCTCAAAATGACTTGAGAATGTCACAAGATGATATTTAAATATTCCAAATAGTCTATTGGTATTAGAATTGGGATTTTCAATATCAAAAAGTATTTCCTCAAAAAAAAATTTGAAGTATCATTTTAAAATGATTTTTTTGGTTTTTCAAGAATAATTTGTTCAGGCCTTTTGAGTTTTATTTTAAGTGATTTTATAGGACTTAAAAAGATGTTAATTGATGTTTAATATGTAATGAATAAAATTTCAAAGAATGGAAAATGGTATAGGTTAGAACCATTGGATCTTAAAAGGAGTGATAATGGCTATTAGATTTATAGGCCTTTATAGAAAGGTCAACATAATTAAATTAGGTAAATATTTGGATAGTTCTCTTCTTCCTTCAAACTCCAAAACTTGATGGCACCATTTTCTCCCTGCTTCACCATTTTAATTCCTTTTTCTTCTCAACTAAAGCCTCAAATTAAACATCTAAGCTATATGGAATATTCTTAAGCATTTTTCTAGTGGTTAGAGCAAGAAAAAGGGATTAGAATTGGAGAGTTAAGAGATTAAGGGTTATGATCTATAGTCACCATATTAGATGTAGGCTGTTCTATTCAAGGTTCTATATATTTTCAAAGACATGTTGGGATTTAAATAAGAGTTTTCTAAGGTCCATTTGATAATTGACTTATTGAATTTTCTATGGATTTTTATGCTTACATTATTGTATGTTTTTAAAGAGAAAGGATAGAGAAGGAGAAAGGCAAAGAGAAGGCTTGAAAGAGTATTACTGGTGTTTTTTACACTCTTTGTAAGTGTATCTAATGACTTATGTAATTAAATTATGTGTTTGCATCATTAAGTATGTATATTTAATGTAATAAATGTATGTGTGTTATGAGAATTTATGTATAGCTAAATTGGTGCTTGAGTAATTATGTGTGTGCGCATAAAATATGCTAAATGAAAGAATTGAGTTGATATTTTATGCTTAAGGAATTGGCCAAATGGATATATGTGAGTGGATATATATTTAATATGGGTTAGTATGACTTCTAAATTATACACTAAAGTAGTGAAATATAGTTGAGTAATAAGCATATGTAAGTATGTAGGTGAACTAGAATCATTTAAGGCATGAATGTCATACCTAATAATCACCATATGTGTTGGCGAATCAATTGAGGCATGACAATATGTTATAATGTTTGTGTTATGTTAAATTTTATAAGTTTACATAGAAATGGTATTAGCTAAAGGGAATTATGAAAGTAATGCCTGACATAGAAATGAGTATGACTATAAAGTGGATGTATAAATGTCTATGTAAATAATAATATGTAAAAAAGTTATGTTAGGCCTTAAGTAGTGAAATCATTATTGGCATGATGTTTATGAGTAAGCCAAATAAACTAATGATGAGAGATATTAGTATCTAAAGCATTCACTAGAAATGATATATGCCATGACTAAGAAAAGTAAGGTAAGCTTTGAATTATATATGTTTATGATGGAACATGTTTATAATGTTTATAATGCATGAAAAGTGATATAGGTATGAAAATTTTAATTATAAGATAATAGTTGCCCTATTTGGTCATTTGTTAACCAAATGACTTGTAAAACTTACAAAAACAATGTAAAGCAGGCGAAACTTAATTAATAATGGTGACGGCCTATATGATTAGACAACCTAGTCTAGAAATGTTGACTAATTAACCAGGGTCTTAGCTACTAGTAGGGTAGTTTGGTGCCACTCTATAGCTTTTAAGCCTAGATATTATGCATGTGTAGCAATCATGAGGTCTAGTTAGGCCACTGCATATATCTTATATAGGTGCAATTGCCATGAGGTCTAGTTTTGCCGCTACACATATCTTATACGAGTGCAGCTACCATGAGATCCATTTGAGCCACTGTACATATCCTATGTAGATACAACCGTCATAACCTTAGTAAGGCCACCACACATTTGTAGAGGCCTCTATGGCCTGATATCCTATTATCTAGTTTTAGGATCTTGTTTACTAATTATAGGTAAAACTATGGATCAAATAAATAAAAATGACTAAAAGCTTGATAATAACTGTAAACTTAAATTATTCATTTTGCATGTAATGATATGGCATAAATTTCATAAGTGATGTTAGTTGATTATGTGTTTAAGCCCTTATGCTAAAATTGCAAGAAAATGTTAGAATTTTATTATGTTTACAACTTACATGTTAATACATGTGGCATATATTATTGGACACACCACTAAACTCCCAAGCTTAAAGCATCATTTGTTTTTGTGATAAATAGGTCAGAAAGTATATTGAAGTTAAAGCCTTAATTTAGTAGTACAAATCAAGAGAAGCTTTTCTTTTTATATTGTTATGTATATGTTATATGTGATGTAGCATGACTAAAGCACTTATTTGTATATAAGAAGGGTTATAGGCTTAAACATATTTCTCAAACTTATTTTGTAACTCCTTAAAGGATGTTGTAAAGTTATCTATTTACATGTGTATATTATGGGTTAATGATTAATATACATGATTTGAGTTTGTGAGATAAAGTATACCTAGGTTTTGTGTTAGAGAATATGATGAAATTTGGATGAGTTGTATGAGATATAGAAGTTTTTTTTCTTATGGGTTACTATTTGGGCTAGTGTCACCGAACAGTTGTTATGCTGCTAGATTTTTGACACTGTGACCCTAAATAGTTAAACCTTTTATATGGTTTTTGTTAAGTCATGTTTGAAAGAGTTTGCATGTTAAACAAGTTTTCATAAAGGTTTTAAGTTACATGGTCTTATATAAGGTTGAGGTAAGTTATGTGTGCCATTCCTCATTCAAATCCAGCAAGTGGGTCAAGTGAGGTGTGTCACATTTGGTGGTATTAGAGCATCGATTTAGGCATTCCTTAGTACATAAGGGTTACTTATATGTGCCATAGATCTAAGATCATGCATCACATAAGTATATACTGGTGAGGTTTATAAGTATTCTTTTCATGTAGATCAAAGATAAGTGATTCTACACCATAACATGGTAGGTAAGAAGTTAAAAGTCATGCACATACCATAGTTAATAAGTTCATAGGGGCTGGGACATCTACACCTAGTGCTACTGGGTAGTAAATCATAAAAGCATAATCAACCTTACTCCAGTAGATGGTTGAGCTCCTTAGGCAAGCTACAGTTGTTGCCGCTGCACCACTAGTATAGCCACCACCACCTTCATAAGCCCTATAAGACATTTATCTAGAAAGAGTAAAGAAGATAGGGGCAGTAGACTTTATGGGTACTGAGCATAATGATTCTATTGCCTTAAAATCTTTGTTTGAAAAGACAGTTAGGATCCTCTAGCAATTAAGATGTATGCTAGAGAAAAATGTTATATATGCCACTTCATTACTACAAAAAGAAAGCATATAGATGGTAGGAGACCATCTTTAAGCATAAGGCACTAGAGGATTTGACATGGGACTATTTCTTGGAGAAGTTTAAGAAGAAATACATAACAGAGACTTATTTAGAAAAGAAGAGGCAAGAGTTTATTGATTTGAAGAAGAGGCACATATTGATTTTAGAATATGAGAAAGAGTTCACCAAGTTGATCAGATATGCCAAGGAAATAGTTCCTTCAAAGGCTAAAAGATGTAAGAGATTTGAAAAAGGGTTGAACCATGATATAAGTTTGCATGTGGCAATGACAAAAATCAAAGATTTTTCCTACCTTAATGCTAATAGCCCTTGATATAGAAGAGATTAGAAAGAAAAGAGGGAGAGCTTCCAAAGAAAGAGGTTTTATGGCCAAAGGCAAGCAAGTTTATCTCTCATTAATGAGAAAAACATAAGGGAGAATAGTTAAGGTTGGAGCAATCTTATAGATAGGGACAAACATAAAGGACTAAAAAGGATTCTTAGGCTAGGCCTAAACCATAAACATAGGCTACTAGTATACCAGCATCCATTGCCAGGAGTGCACCAATAGTCCAGTGTGAGTATTGTGGTAAGAGGCATAGAAGCACTTGCTAAAAGACTATTCTAGGAGCATGTTATGGATATGGCTTCAAAGATCATTCATATAAGGATTATCGTAAAAGGCTAATAGCTTTTACATAATTATAGGTTTTTCACTAGCCATTTTAGAGCTAAGAGGGGAGATATAGGTGATAGAGCAAAGGGCAATAAGAGAGCTTAATCTAGGGTTATAGATAGAGTAGAGCCCAGAGCTACAGTTAGATAATATGCCATTAGGGCATGAGAAAAGGCTGATTTCCCTAATGTTATAATGGGTACATTGCATCTCATTGATTTACTACCTTAGGTTTGATTGATCCGACTCTACACACTCATATATATGCATAAGATGGGCACAAGACTAGGGGTTAAAGTTTGACTTGCTTGATATAGACATCATGGTTAGCAATCATATAAGATTGCTAGTAATTTTTCAAGTAATGAATAGTACTTCCCAAACTATGAATAGTATTTTTAAGACTTAGATCACACTCGTATTACTGAATGGAAGTATTACTTGTAACATAAATATAGGTGAAGTTTGGAAAGAAATTAAAGATATTTAAGGGATTAAAAAAGCAATTAAAGTTTTCCCTATGGTGTCTTATGAATAATGACTCAATTGAGCTGAATGATAAAATTTTTGAAAGTGCTCAAAATAATTCAAAAATAGCATAACCTGATGCTAAAAAATTTTAACTAAGGTAATGGTACTAGATTTAGAATGTTCTAACATTAAGAAGTAATTTAATGGAATTAATTAAAGAAAAATCAACTCTTTTAAATAGTTCTACTCAAAATTAAATTATCACTTTCTCAAGATATTTAAAACACTTATTTTTCTAATTATTGGCATTAAGAGAGAGTTAAAATGGCAACTTGAACACATAGAATGAATTTTTAAAAAGAATTAAGGAAAGAGTTAATAAATGCTTAGGATATGCCACTTGTCAATGATCTAACCACTTTGTTACACCATATAAATAGCAATTTAAATTTAATCTCAACTCATCATGGTCATCTTCCCCCCACCTCCACCTAATGCCAATTTTGTCTTATTGCTCCCTTTTTTTTTCTTCTTCAATTTACTTAATCCATTAAAATCCCACTATTTTATGATCTTAAATCAATCTCCACCACTTTTAAACACTTTATCTACCATTAGTTTAGCCTAAGCTATGTTAGAAAGTAAGAATTTACACTTGGATGAATTGTGACACTTTGACATGTAAGTGTTCAATTCTTTAAAATTTTAATTTTATAACATAGAATTTAGTGCCAATAAGGTGTATCTATGATTAAATTTAAGTTTGAATAGAGAATTTGTTATAAACTTTTCTAAGTAAATTATGGTTATGTTTGTAAAGAAAAAAGGAAAGAAGGGTGAGAAGGGTAAGGATAAGGCTTGAGTTATCCTTTTGGAGCATTTTGGCATTGGTTGTAAGTGAATTCATTAACTTATAATTAGTTTATGTTACACTTGTAAATTTAAGTGTGCGTGATATGTGTGTGTGGCATATGTATTTAATAATTAACATGATTTAATACCTAAGTATGAAAAAAATGAAGTTAATTGAATGATTAGTAGAGGTTTGAATGGATAAAATGAAGAAAAAGGAGAGGAATAGCTTATGAAGGCTTATGGCCAAAATGTGTGCTTAGCGT
>CANXYI012254295.1:0-10878 GCA_948208565.1 Hura crepitans | reverse complement strand
GATTGGGCCTCCAAAGCCTAATGCATCTAACCCTAATTCTGGATTAGATACATTTGATTAGAATCCAAACCCAATTTTAATTTTTTTTCTTATTTCTTTGATATTGAATGATATCTCATATCATTTAATATTTGAAAATTTTGATTCTCATCTCAAATTCATTACATGTGTGACCCTATAGGTTTTTGAGGTACATTGGCAGTACATGATTTAGAATCCTAATCTAATTAAGATTCTTATGATTTAATCTCATTAAATCATAATTATTTTCTAATTAATAATTCTAATGTGTACAATTCATGATTGGCATCTAGTCATGCATAAAGACTATCCAAGTGTTGAAAAGTCAAGTTGTTCAACTTAATCCCTCTATATACCGTTACCATGTAATAAACTCCTTTCACAGTCCTTTATCTTATTTAATTTAAGTATAGACTTATGTCAACTCAATGCTCAATTAAGTTTGTCTAATTAAGCCATGAATATGTTGGCTCTAAAAGTTTTATCTTTATTCCCAAAATGCCCTTGTGTATCTCATTCACACTTGAACATTACTTTGGCCAAAGTTTTCTAAATAAAGATAACATATTATAACTAAGAGATAAACTCGCCATTTTAACTTAAGTGGTGAATCTTTTATTCATCACTATCCTATCTTCAAGTATCTCATGATATACCTAATCTCTTAGTTGTGTATAATTCTTGTTCGAAGTAAAAGCACTAAAGTTAAAGTACATCACTCCACATTTAAGATAGTTAGTGGTCTCAAGCTAAGGATACTTACGCCTTTGATATGATGAGATGTTTTCACTGACATATATTAAGTATCCATGTGAAGATCTCATGTTAGGTCTCTAATGAAATTGCTTCCCAAGCAAGCATCCATATGCTAACTTTAAGATTGACATGGTTATAGCTTATGAGAACTAGTGCTTGACCTAGTCAGGAAGTATAACATGTGCTTGACTATCTGTATTAACAATGTCTATTCTTGTTAATACTATGATTAGGGATAATTTAGGTATATTTACATGCAATAAGAATCTCACACCATGAACACTTTATGATTTCCTCTGCATTATGATTGTATAACATGGTTTAAGGTATAACAATCAATTATAAATATTATAAAAGTACCATGTAATAAAGAAAATGGTGCATAAAGCTCTAAAGACATGGATGCTAACATGATGCATGTAGCGACCTCTATGTCCTCTCTATGCTTTAAATATGCTTGTTGCTCATCAGCTAAGGCATCATGATTAAGGATAGTGGGAACCAACTTTTCAATTACATACCAACTTTTTAGTCCTCAAAATTATTTTGAGGTTTCTAAGCCAATCTATATAATTTAAGCCAGTTAGCTTATTGGCCTCGAGTATGGATCATGAATTAATGTTGGATGAACTTATTGTTGAAGTGATATACTATATATAAAGAATGAAAACATGTTAGTGCATGGTCATGTACATGAATGTATTAGTTAAGTTTTTAATTAATTACATTTTATCTCTTACTATTTTATTGCGAACCAATAACCCTCACTATTGATCTCGAAAAACCTATTCATTTTTCTAATGGGTTAGTATCTATCTTTATTAAGGTCAAAACTTTAGGTATTCCTAATGAGCCTAACTTGTAACTTAAATGGTAGGCATCTCATGCCAATTGCATCTAATGCAACCACTAATAATTGAGTCACCAAATCTTAGTGCATATATATCTCATACACAATTCCCTAATATTACCTCAAGCCCATTAGCTGTGAGTATGATTAACAAACTAATGAACTAGTTAAGGTGGATCCATTAATATAAGTTAAACACATTCAATGTATCATGGGCTTGAGTATTCTTAACAGACTAATACTAAAGAGAAATCTAGTCTAACCCATATTAATAGAAGGCTTGCTTGTCTTAATATTAATTGAGGGATTTTTTCCTTTTAAGTCTCATCATACATGGTTAGGGTATACTTTGGTATGCACATGCATATTTAATCTCATTAAATCATACATAGACATTTAATCTATTAAATATATGATCTTGTTATGGAATTTTACTACATTGATTTTTAAGCCATAGGAAATCAATTTACTAGGTAGTATGTGTGAATTACAAACCCAATAAAAGAAATAATTAAAATTATTCTAACTATCTCTTCATTGGTCCTTCTTGTTTTGGCTTTCTTCTCCTTACTTCTTGCACTTTTTCTTTCTTATTCTAATTTTATGTAATCTAATGACATAACTTCTTTATAAAGAAAACCTTATGTTACGTATGAAGAGAGTTAGATGAGAAGAGAAATACAATAGAATTAAAGAGAAAGGTTGAGAGATGCAGGCCCAATTTATCAAAATAAAATAATCCATACATCATGATCAATCACATTGGTCATAGTCCATAGCTATAGCATTATAACTCTTATAAGACTAGTTCGGTTTATTATCTCAATTAATGGATTATGAATACTTGTAATCATGGAGTTTTAATCAACATTAAACATGTAATTTAATTATCTAATCTCATTAGATAACTAAATTACATCTACTCCATTTTAATTAGAGTTTTAACCCAATTAGAATTCTAATATAATCAAAAGATTACAAGTTAATTTGATTTAAAATTTGCATTCTAAACAAATTAGAAAACAATCAAGTTTTGGATTATGATCCTTAAAATCAATTTGATTAGGATAATATTTGTCTTTTAATTAATTTAAAACTCTAACCACTTAGACTTTCAATTTAATTAAAAGTCTCATAGTTGCAGTTTACTAAGAACTAATTCCTCGTAAATAGTAACTGATCAAGATTAGGATTCCTATCCATATCCAATTAGATAACTCTTATATAATTAGATTAGGATAAATATAATCATTTAAATTTAATTTAAGGTTCTATTCTAATTAAAATTTCAAATTCAATAAAAGATTAGAGTTCAAATCTTACTAGGAATCCAATTTTAAGTAGGATTCGAACATTTAATGATAAAATCCATCTTATCCTTATTTAATTTGATTTTTAAATTTGAATTTAATCTAAATTTAACATGATAGTTATCATTTATTTCCAAAAATTAAAATTTCAAACCAATTAGAATTTTAATTTAATTAAAATTTTTAAGCAGTTGTTCACTAGGAATTGAATTCTAAGTGAATAGCAAAACCAATTGCAACTCAGAATCTGAAACTAATCCAAATGACTTTAGAACAATTCTAGTAGCCATTTGCATTTTTCTAAACATGTAGTAATGATTTTTATCAAAAATAAATTTGCTTCTTGAGTCGTTCAACCCATCGCAAATTTATTTGACAAAAATCATGATTACATTACACAAGACCATGCGTAATCTTGATAATTGAGCAAGTTTATAAATCCAATTCATGTGAAAATTATTTTTTTACTACTTAAAAACTTTTAATTAATGTCATAAACATCTCATAGTTATGAAAAATCAATTATTGAATTATTGAAAAATAAATAAAACACTAATGTCAATTTTTTAACCACTTAAAAACCAAATATGTGTTTCATCAATTCTCTAATATTTTACTCAATTTAATTTACATGATCATAGTGTCCAAAATTAAAATCAACATGTTAATTCATCATACATGTGATTAAACTACAAAAATTGCAATAAAATCAATTAAGGATAGTCAAGAACATGAATACAAGTCAAAACATTTGTAAACACATATTTAATAGGTTTCAACAAGCTAATATAAGCCATATAAGGCTTTAATTCTCACCATTTCCAGAAAAATACATAAAAGAGAGATTATAATAAATCCAAGAATAAATAATGAGGCCTATAGAAAGGCATCAAACAATTTCCATGTAACACGTGAAAATCTTGAGGTTATGTACAGTACTCTCTAAGATATTAATAGTATTTTTTGAGATCCGAGACACACTAATTTGACTGAATGAAATTATTAGTTATAATACAATTTTGAGTGAAATTTAAAGTAAAAACAAAGTTATTAAGACGGTTAAAAATGAGAGAATTTTTTACGGTAGTGTTTTGTGAATAGTAACCTAGTTAAAGCTGAATTGTAAAATATTTCATTTTTGCTCAAATTGACCCAAAATTGATACGATTTTATACTCAAATATTCCAAATAGTCAATTTGCATTAGAATTGAAATTTTTGAATATCAAGAAATATTTTCTAAAAATTGCATAAAGTTAAAAGTTTTGTTTTTAATAAGTTTCTCTTGATTTTCAAACATGGGTTAATAAAGGGTTTTAGGTCATTAATTAAATGATTTTTGGGATAAAAAGGAATGTTAATTGAGGGTTTAATTAAGATGAAACAATTTCAAAAAGAGGAGAAATAAATTTGCTTAAATGATAGCCTTTGGATTAAGGGAGGAAGAAATTGAACCATCGGATTAAAGAGACTATAAAAGGGTCAAAACCCTTAATTTTGGTAAATAAATCAATAGTATCATCTTCTTTTCTCCCCTATGCAGCTGACGACTTCTTTAAGTATTCATCCCTCATTTTTCTTTCTTTTTTCCTTAAATTTCTCCCTTAATTACACATCCAACCCTAAAATCTTGGTCCCCTAATCCTATAAAAACTCTCAATTGCAAGAATAACATAAAGGATTTAAAGCTTTTTGAGAAAAAAAACTTAGGTGAAGAGTAATCTAACTCTGAGTAAGGTTTTTTCGTTAAATTCATATTTTTCTAAGGTTCTCCAGGAGCCCAAAAAGAGTTATATTAAGTTTATTTTAAGTTTGGAAGTGTGTATAATTTTTATGGATTTTTAAATAGACAAATAGGAGAGGAAGAAAGACAAAGGCAAGGAGAAGGTGTAAAGAGGCTCTTGGGTGTGATTAACACCTATTGTAAGTGTATATAGTAACTCATGTGATTATATGTGTGAATTGATGCATTAAACTATGTATGTGACTATGTGTGTGTTCTAATATGTGAGAATTGTTGCGTGGTAGCTTAAGATGAGTATATGGTAGTAATTAATAGATGTTTTAATGTAACAAAATGCATGAAAATGAATATTAATGTGGACTATAGGTGTTGGCTAAAAATCTAATCTTAATGGTTATATGATGATGTAATAATCATTAAGTCATGAAAAGAGTAGTTTTGTGTTTTATGTGTATAAATTAAGTGTTAGTATTAATTGTGGTTATAATTATGTTTAATTGAAAGATTTAAGTATGTATGCCTAAGCTAATGAAAGGAAACAATATGGAATGGATATTGATAAGTATTGGTTGAAACCTTAAGGAATAGAAATGGGGCTTAATAATGTTAATTATGCATGTAAATGACCATAATATAACTTTGGTTATGGATTATGAAGGACAAAAGCAAAAATAAAAATGTTGTATGATGTAAAGTATGCTAGTAACATTTATATGTATGTTGATGAGGCTATTGTTGTATGTTAAGCATATGTATTGGAGATAAAGTGCATGAAAAATTATATGTTATATGTTAATTTAGACATGATCTAGTCATGCATGTATGATTACATCTTATAGTCAAATGCCACAGACATAAATTGTGAATAGAGAGGGATTATGAGCTATATATAGATGGCATAATAGTATGATTTAGCCTAATGACATAATGTTAAGTTGGTGGGTGTGTAGAATAACCACTAGAATAAATTTGTGGGACCTTAGAGCAACCACTAGAACAATCTCTAAAAATGAATCATGGTGAGTTTTTGACCTAATGTGCTTGTCTTCTTATAATGCATGAGACATGATATGGAAATGAACATAATGATCGAAGAATATTAGTTACTCCATTTGGTCATTTGTTGGCCAAATTACTTTGTAAAACTTTTAACAGCTACTTAAGCATGTGAAACTAAATAAGTTATAGTAAAGGCCCATATGATTAATAACCTAGTCTAGATAGGTTGATTGGTCAACTAAGGAGTATAGTAGCTGTTAGGGTGCTTTTGTACCTTAATGAGACCTTAGGCCGAGATATATGATTATTTAGATTGACGTGACCTTTAGGTCTAGATATATGATTATTGAGATTGATGAGACCTATGGGTCTAAATTTATATAACCTTCGGGTCAAATGAGACCTTCGAGTCCAAATGAGACCTTTGTGGTCCAGATGAGACCTTTATGGTCCGGATGAGGCCTATGTGGCCTGGTATCCCATTATCTAGTTTTGGGATAGTTCTTATTAATTATGAGCAAAGTAATTTAATAAAGTAAGCAACCAAATAAAAAGAATGAATCTTTGAAAATGACTGCATGTATGAGGATGATATTATGCACATGATGTATGTAATGCATTTATAGTATGGTAAGTAATTCAAGTATATATGTTACATGTAAACATGTTAGTAATGTGGCATGACACTCCTCACCTGGTCCATTTGCTAAACCCGAATGGAAGGTAGCACACAACCAGTATTCACATGATCCTTTTTTAAATCCTTGTTTTAAGGAATGACTAAACCAAGCTCTGATATGCCAAATGTGACACCTCTCACCTTGTCTATTTATTAGACTCAAATGGGAGGTGACACATAATTGATATTCATACTCTAATTGGTATACATCTTACTTATAAACCATATAATTAAAAACCCTTTTTAACAACATATCTTAATATACATTTTATAAAATTTGTCCTAACAAAGAAACACTGCATCACAAGTATACCATAAGGGATCATCATGTTGAAAATTTGATAGCATAAGGGTTATCTGATGACACTAGCCTAAATAGTAACCTATAATAAAATTGCACTTCTATAACTCAAACATCATATCACATTCCT
Organism: Hura crepitans; assembly: GCA_948208565.1. Taxonomy (NCBI): domain Eukaryota; kingdom Viridiplantae; phylum Streptophyta; class Magnoliopsida; order Malpighiales; family Euphorbiaceae; genus Hura; species Hura crepitans. The sequence goes on along the minus strand of CANXYI012254295.1, from coordinate 4,089 downwards.
TTGTGATCCTTTTAATCATTCATGACATACATAATATTCATCCTAATATACACACACACACACACACACTCACACATACAAATACATAGTCTCAACACATATCCAATATATCATTTAGAATGATCATTCCCATATTCAAACATTATTCATCCCTTCCATTACATATACTTATCATATATCATGCATATATTCATACTCAAACCAATATAAGAATAACTATCTTATGTCAGTACATAATATCTTTATATACAACCTTTAATACACACACACACACACAAATATACGAGCCCATAGTCCATTACAATATACATATGAGTGCCAAGGAATTGAAGTTATGTCAAACACAAGAGTTAGACTATATGTATAGATCAAATTCCTTCTTGTATAAAAAGGGGTACGGATAAAGTCAATTCGTATGACCTCAAAACAAAGTAGAAGTTAGAATGAGTCATTATGATATAGTTAAGTTGAAGTTACAATGAATTATTGGATAGTACATGTGAAAGGATCATATAAAGAAATAGGTATGGTATTAATGGAGTAGTGCTGGGTTATGTAAATGTTATTCGTTATACTAGGATACAATGGTTTATGTGGAGACATAAATAGATAATGAGGAGTAAAGTGCAGATGAAATCCATTTTGAGAATTGATATTTAATGAGTAATCAGTGGAAAAAAGGAGTTAATACTCCTAGTGTACCTATCAATTCCCTAGAGATTTAAGGCTATTTGACATTTACACATAAGACATCAGGCTGGGTTATACATCATATCTTTTGAGCATTATCATAAAAGCATACATGATCATATTGCATCATCACCATCATTCTCATCATCATATGTGTGTAACCACATCATTTACATCCTATATGCCTTTCTGCCTAGATCGAGTGGGAAATTAATAGGCTATACTTATATATTTATTGTATTTTATCGAGGACAAGGTGGTTAGTTTTTAGAGTCACCACTTAGATCTACACTAGGACCATTGATATTTTATTTAAAAAGGGTTTGAAATTAGATCTTATTAATGCCTTAATAATATGACTTCCTTTATATGCTAACCTTTATTAATCCCGTATCAAGCAAACATGTATTACAATTAAGGCATTCATGTCACCTTTTCACGTAGAGAAATAAGTTACAGTATTGAAAATATACAACAAGCATAAGTACGTATTGACATCCAAAAATCAAGTTATTTATTAGTGGTTGTTTGACCTGATAGTTACCCGTAATTTCATAGAAATTAGAAGTAATTGGCTAACTCCAATCTCTAGGAGTTTGACCTTTGTTAAAATACATTTTTTATATGACTTTTATTAAGGAAAACTCAAAACCATTTTTGTTTAGGAAAACACCAATTAATTATGTAGAAAACCATTACTGTGAGGTTAGACTTTTGGCATGTAAAATCAGTTATTAAGCTACCTATTATAACCTAAAATAAGCAAGAGAATTAAAAGGTATAAAAACCAAATAAACTAATAGAGGATAAAATGTTTGGTTTTATCTTTGCGTCATCAAATCCAAAAAGTGAAAGAGTCCATACAACGGGAGCTTTACCCTTGCACCCCCATTAGAATTAGTGTTAAGCTTTAGGCTTGGGCCTATTGGCCCAAACCTTTTACTACCGATACAAATTCTCATTTTTTCTCCAATTTAGGTTGCACCATGAGGGGTTAAAGTCTGAATCTATAGGAAAGTCCTAGACCCAAAATCTAAGCATCTATAATTTCCCCCGCTTTGGTGTGTGCTGTGAAATGCTAAAGCAATAATACACATTAAAGTACTTTAATTAGAGATACTTACCTATAGGTATACTTACTTAGCATGAAGCTACATTTAATATTGATGCCTACCTCTCATTACAAAAACTTGTTAGACCTAAATGGTATCTTCCCTTCAAAAAATAATTGATATTTTTAAGATAAACTACACTGAATACAAGTGTCTGCTCATCTTTAAGTGAAGTGAAAATGCAACTAGATTTAAACATGCCTTTGCTTCTGAAGTTTTTGGATAATGTTTAAAAGTAAGCTACATCAAATATAGATACCTGCTTGCTTTCAAGTGAAGATAAACTATACCGAATACGGGCGCTTGTCACTTTCAAGGGAGTTTCAAGATGTTAAATTGAAGAAAACTACATCAAATATGGGTGCTTATTCGCTTTCAAGGGAATTTTGAGACGTTGAATTGAAGAAAACTACATCGAATGTGGGTGCCTTTCACCTCTAGGTAAAGATAAACTACACTAAATACGAGTGCCTACTTGTTTTCATGTTGGTAAGTTGCAGATAAATCGAACCAAATCTAGTGATAAGTCTAAAAGAGCTTACCAAACTGAATCTAGTGATAATTTTGAAGATAGCCTAATAACATAGACCAATTTGAATCTAGTGATAGGTTTGAAGATAGTCTAATGTTACGGACCGAACTAAATCTGGTGATAAGTTCAAAGAAGCTAAGTGAACTGAATTTGGTTATAGGTTTGAAGTAATGGTATGAACCATAGCTAGTGTTAAGGACATTAATATCATATAAGTATGTGTGTGATAAGTGCACATGTGTTGTGTGTGATGTAAGTGCATGATTGATGCATGAGTTAAAGGCTTAAATATATTTAGGCATGTAGTTGATGTATATGAGTGTGTATGACATATGTGACTAGGATAGATGCACATGTGAATTGATATGGACTGATATAAATGTAATGCCTTGCATGGGTAAGTTTGTGCTTTAAATGAGTGAGACTCTTCTATTATATGTGAATAAATGTGACTTTATCCACATGCTTGTTACTTCTCTTTTGTGTTCTTGAGATATGTGAGCTCTATAACTGATGTCTGGATAAGATGCTTTGCCAAATGATACATGCATGTTTGCACTAATACTTGTAAACCTAACGAATGTTTTAGACCTGATTCTTTTTTATGAATATGCTAGAGTCTATAAATAATGCATATATATGTACTTTATATGCCTAAAGTACGTGACTAATGTTGGATGCTTTTATGCCTATTTAATGCAAGTTAGTGAATAACCTAATACATGTGCAAATGTATGAATGTGTCTTCATGATTTGATATGGTAACCTAGTTTTCTCTTGAATGAATGAATGAACTTTATCATAAATGAGTGTGGAAACATGAAAGTGGTCAATGAGATGACTCTAATGAAGTAATTAGATGATTTGATGTGAATATGTCATGAAGGGATGGATACATAGTGAAGGAAAATATGTTTGTGTGAACTGAATGACATGTGTGTTAGTCTTTAATTTTTTAAATTAAGGAATGTGGAATAATGTATTTCTGATAAATGTAGTGTGCTTGTGTTTTTTTTTCTTGACTTATCTTAAATAAATGAGGAATCTAAGTGAATGATGAATGCATGTACAAGTAGTCGTATAATGAATATATCTTTTTCCTAGATGAATGGATGAATGAATCCTTTTTTATGATGGATGAATGATGAATGCATCTTTTTCTAGGGTAGATGAATGAATCCTATGATTGAGGGATGATTAATATGGATACATGTGTAGGAAAATGGATGTCTATTCTTAGAATAGATGTACGAATGAATCTAGTTTCTACTAGATGGATGCATATGTGACTATGTGTCTAGATGTATGAAATAGTGCACATCTTGTTATTGAGATTATTCTCCTTTCAGACTTATCATAGGAAAAACTTGGGTTTGATGAAAAGTGAAGGTGTGAAGTGCTAGGTTATGTTAGGGGTAATATGAATGAGATGTTCCATAAAGAAATAGGTTAAGTTAGGGTGACAAAAAGATTAAGGAAGGTGTAGAGAAGTAGGTTGAAATGAGATGTTGAGAAAGAGGAGAAAGGAAGTGAAATATTCCCTGAAGGAGGAGGTTAAGTGGAATGCACCCTGTGAATGGTAAGGCAAATTGTTAATTTGTTGTGGAAAGCATTTAGGCACATGTGTCTAAAGGATAAATGATGAACAAGTGATTGAGTATACAAATTCATGTGGTTGCACAGTACAGTAGCCTTGTTATTAGTTGGTTTGAAGAATTTCCAACTAAATATTTTCTTTTGACCTTTAATTTTTAC
>CANXYI012254276.1:0-10496 GCA_948208565.1 Hura crepitans | reverse complement strand
TATAAGTGCATTCCATAAGCCTACGAGCAAAGAATTGGTTATATTGAAGCTTGGTAAGTTTTTTAAATAAATTCTTATCATGTGGGAACTATTAATTCTATGATTACAATCATGATGTGAAAATGAGTCTTAGGGTGATTTCGGACCTTATGACTTGAAACGCCCAATATAATATTCCTTGTAATGCATGATTACGGTATGGCAACTTACATGCTTATAAGATGATGATATTACATATATTGTGTATTGTAGCCTATTAATGTGTGTCATATGATGTTATGGTATATTTTTGTCATGTACAATATTAAGGCTCGGTTATGATTTAAATATGCATGGTTATTATTTTAAAATTGAAAAAAAATGTCTTGTGTGCATTATGGACATGCTATAACTAATCTTTTTACAAGTTAAAGTGATTACACCAGTAAGCAAAAGCTTAGCACATTGCTTATTTGTGATGCCTAGGTAATAGGGTAGCAAATTAAAGCCAAATCTTTTACATATTAGAAGACACAAAGATAATCTGTGTGTGGGTATTTTTGTATTCTTTTTTGTAATAGTAGTGATAATGTAAATGTAATGGTTAATTATTAGTGTGCTCTTGTGATCCCAGAGGGATTGGGTCTAATCTGCATTTTGTAGTGGGTTTTTGTATTAAATATTTTAACTATGGATTTTACTTTTCTACTACTCACATGTTGCGTGTTGATATATGAGGTTGCATGTGAGATTGTTGATTATGGAAAGCCTGAGGCTCATTGAGTTTTATGTTGTGTTTGGAGGGTTAGGAGGACCCATTAGAGTTAGAGATGATTTTATTGAGTTTATAAAAATGTTTTTAAATAGGTAAAAATTTTGGGAATGTGTCCCAATACAACCGTTATGCTACTAGATTTTTGATACGATGACCTTAATGTTTACCTCAGTTTACGTGCCAAAAGGTTTTTGATGCTTTATTTCATTTTCAAGTCAAGAAATATTTTCTTATATAACAGTTTTAAAATTTAAGTGATTTTAGATAACAAAACTAGATATCATTTTGCATGCGCACGTCCTCTGTTCAGGTCCAGTGTACAGATCAGATAGAGGGTAGCATATGTATGATAGAGGTATGGCTAAATGGCTTAAATTAAGCATGTGTATATGAATTGGGTAATATGCATGAATATTGAGTTGTTAGCATATGTGATGATGATACATGACTAAATGTATATATTTTATAACTATTGATATATATTGGAATGAATATCTTAGTTAGAGTATACATTATGGCAAAATGGTTGTATGGGTAAGGATGTATAATTTATGATGATTATTGATGCATGATGGAATATGTGTACATGTATAGTGATGAACAAATGTGACATTATGATATAACACCTAAAACTTATCAAATGGACATTATATGTGTATGTATAGGTTATGGCTGAATGGCCTAAGATTTAGGTGTCTATGTGTGTATTTTAAGTTATGCATGCATAATAAGTTGGATTCTTATAAATATGGTGTATGTAGTTATGAGCATGAGGTAGTGTGCACAAAAATGTTGGTATACATTATAGAAGTATGTTTTGTGTATTAGCCAAATGGGTTGCCATATATGATTATTTTAATTAAGACCTTATGACATTATTTTTGGGCACATTTTGATGAGTATAATGAATTGCTATTGGCTTATGGCCGAAATTGCAAATATGGCATGAAGTATCAGTAGTTATGTTTTTAAGATTTAATGACTATAATGATTATGGAAATGATATGTGGACATAATTTACGATGTCCTAATAGGTACGTGTTCATATTATGTAACATGTAAATATGAGATTGTGTGAACACATGGAGATATTTATGATTAATTTTGTCATGTGCACATGATGAACTTAACAAGAGCATAACAATTTATAATTTCCTATGCACCACCTCATACACCTTCTATTGTCAAAACAAATAAGAGTTGCCACTTCCTAAGGGTTACCGATCCTTGCACTACTTTGAACTGTTTTCATTTAACACTTTATGGAATCATATTTTTAATTTAATATCCCGAGTTAACTAAATTTCAATAGCATAGTGGTTGCCCGGTGATAAGCCAAAAATGTAAAACCTGCCAGAAAGCACTTATATAACAATCCCATTTATCAATAAAACACCTAAATCTATTGGATCCTTTAATTATTTTCAATCCTCATCAGAATTATCATCATGGAGACAACATCTCAAATGAACAAACACAAAGGAACAAATTGAATAATAGATAATCATACTGGGATTATACATTTCATCATTTAGTTTATCATATAAATCAGTTATAATATTACAATACATTAGATCATACATATTCATAGTTAAGGCTATGCCTCAATTGTACAAGAATGCCCTTACTCTACCCTTATACATAGGAGTGCAAAAGATACATTCTCTTCAAGAAGTCTTTTGCTACAATACTGGTTAAAGTAGTGCTACTAATTAATACATAATACCTATATATCAAAAAATTGACTTGTTGAGTATACACTTAATTGTGAATTTAGTGAAACATGCATTGCACACACATATGTGTATCACACATGAAGTTTAAATTGTTATTTTATAGAATTTCATCATTTGATTATCTTAAGAGTTCTATAATTTTATAGCCCTTTATTCTAGGTTATGGTATGCTCTATCTAGATAATATAATTACAGTATCAAAATTGGTTAAAATTTTTTTCTAATCTTATATTTTAACTACTATTCATTTTATGTCTTCCTCATTATCTAGGATCCTTAGACTTCTCTTTTATATGCTTACATTATATGACCATCCATCTATTAATATATGTCTATAGACTATTTTCAATCATTAAAAAGTTCATTTAAAATTCTTATCAATTATAAGTTAGGTTTATCAATCTATCTAAGTCATATTATATTTAATCATTATAAAGTTTATTGTCAATATATTTTTCATAGTATTTAGGCCCATATTCGATAGACATCTCTTTTAAGAAAGGATATTGGGATCACAATATGTGCAGGGGCTCACATTTTAGACCTTAACAGCTACACTCTATTATGTCATAACTCATCTGGATCATCATAATTATACGAGGGTTCAAATCTTGACCTTTGATGGTTGCACTCCGTCTTATAAGCTATGTAGAGGCCCACATTCTTGACCTCAATGGCTACATTTCTTCCTCAAATCTCATGGTGTGTAGTCATCCATTATGGACTTTTAAGCATCTACACGGGCCATCAAATCCCATAAATAGCACAATGGCCCTTTATGGACCTTAAGGTAGTTATGCCCACAAAATCATCAATGTAATAGTCCTCGTGGACTAACATCTCATGACACCAAAGTGTCCTAGCAGCTATTAACTGCTTAGTTGACCAGTAAACCTATCTAGTAATTATTTGACTAATATGGGCCATATTTTCTTACACCTCTCTATTACTCCTAATTTATCTTTATTATTTTTGATATTATCCATTTCTATTTCATGATTTATTCTAACTTCTACCAAAATAGGCTATCATATCTTCATCTTCAATATTTTCATCTCAGTGTCATTAATGATCTCATCTCTCATTCTAATGTGTTAATATGTGCCCTCTTATTTAGGCCTTAGATACTAACTCTCTCATGATCTCAATCAGTCATAACTCATTAAACTCTATCATTTATAGTCATAGACATAAAGAGTCTTTAGAAAGATTTAAGTGTCTTCTCTTAATTCAAAATCTTCATATGTATTCTCATTACTTAAATTATAATCACTTGTTACCAATTTTCATGTTGTCTTGTTATATCAGTCATCTCCTTATCATATAATTGTTATGTTGTAAAATCTCCCTTGGCTACATTTGTTCTTATCCCATTTATTAAGTTACTCAACATATATTATTCATTTTGATTATCACTTATTCTTACATATTAATATTTTAGGTTATTAGATATTACATCATGTAACATATAATTTTTTATCCCTTATTAACTATTTTAATTCTCATTACCATTTTAAGAATATGCTTAAGTTTATATGTTCATTCCTTCTTTTTGGACCCCATTATTCAAACTTTGTCTTAATATTTATCATTTCACCATTTCATCAAAGGTACATATACTTAGATTTTCATCATCTATTCATTTTACTTATGTTTACAATTAATTATTAAATTTAAGTACTTTTCACACTTATCTCATATACTTAAATGTTTATCTCATGATATCATTCAACCATTACATATAAATGCTCATACATTAAATGTTTCAATAATTCCTCATATTAATCAAGTCCACACTTACATTATCAACTCAATCACATTAAGATATGCCATACACACATAAACACACACACATGCACCTCATGTTCACCATTTGGCCATCTTTCATTTTCACACACCTTTATTATTTCTCATTCATTTCTCTACACATTAGCACTCACATCGATAACCTAAGTTCATTCATCCAATTTCCATAATCAATCATATAAATTTACTCATAATTTCATAATTTCCATACACATGTTCATCACTTGAATTGTGCACACACGGATTAATCAATGCCAGTTTCACAAAATTCACTTACAACAAACTCTAGAATAGTATAATAACACCTCTGAATTCCTCAATTTCCTCTTCCTCTATCAATTTCACCATTATACTACAAACATAGTAGTTCTTAGGTTTAGAAAAATTCTACATAGCTCCAAACTGAAATCTAATTAAATATTTTTTATCTACATTTATTATACAACAATTTAAGAAATTACCATTATGTCCTTATCTATTCCATATTATGTTCCCTAATTTCAAACCTCTATTTTTTTTTCATTTTTCATTAGTTTTCCAATCCCTCAATTGCAGTGTCATTGTTTAAAACATAAAATACCCTATTGATCAATTTGTGGTTAACCTAACCCCTAAATTACACATATTATGGAATTCACACATTTCATACTTTAGAGTATAAGTTTTATCGAATACACTTACAGTGATGCTCTACGTCACCTTAGGATCGATTCAACCATATTTCCTCACCTTTATTCTAATGCATTTGCTTAATCTCTAAATTCCATAATACATAATAAATTAGAAAAACTCATAAAAAATATATGGACATCTAATTTCAAAACTGAGGATATATTTATGATCTAGATCATGTCTAGTTATATAGAAAAATGCTTGATTTTCAATTTGGGGTCTAGTTCAGTTTAGCGATTCAAAACCTAAAGCTTTCAAAGCTTAATTTCTCTCTCAAACAACTTCCTCTTGCAAAATTATGCTAAAATCAAGTTTTAGACATCAAGAGAACTAATTTGTATATAATATTTGAAGTATTTTAGTGTGTTTAGGGTGAGAAATGGAAAAAGAAAGGGAGGAGAGAGAAAAGAACTATGGAGGATTTTTTTTGTGATTTGGGGAGGAAGATGAGCTTGTTTGACTATTTTAGGCTTCTCCATATCCAACCACCATTTTATATTATGATGGTAAATGGTCTTAATTATGTCACATGTCAATCGGATGGCTAGAATTAATCCTATGTATATTTTAACTTCAAAAATGCAAAATAATTTATAAGAGTCACCAAATTTTATGCTTTTAGCACCAAAAATTGACAAATTATCCCATTAAAGGACCCCTAAAATCTTAAGTCCAAATTTCAAGGGGAACTATGTTACCTATTCACTCACATAATTAAGAATTTCTAATTATGTATTAAAGGACCTTAGAAAAATTATAATTCCTTCACCATTGGATTATTTGGAATTTTTAACATTCAGGGTATGCTATTTTTAGGCCTATCAGGCAAATCTCGAGCATATCTCAACATCATGCCAACTAAAGTCACTATTCACTATATCTTAGTGAGAAATGATTTATTGGTTCTACTAAAAGTTTTAATTATTTTAATTTCATCTTTTTTTAAACATCAAATGTCTGGGGCTAGAGTTCCTTTTCGTCAACCTTAGTGCGGCCCATTTACCCCAAGGGCACTATTAATTCCTCAGGCTACATTATTCTAAAACCTAGGGATTATGAGTGTTATAATTCTTCCCCTCTTAAGTAAATTCGTCCTCAAAATTTTCTCGATAATACTGATGTTATCACCTAGCTTTCTTTCACTCTCAAATTTCTTAGGTAACTTTCTCTATCTAATGCTACTTCCATGATATTCTCACTCATAATTCTATTTCATTTATTATTTTCTCAACTATTCTTATTAGAACTTGTATGAATTTCTCTACATGAGCTAACTTAATTTCATCAATCTATCTCACAATATTATTACATAAGAAAGTTCAAATTTGTATCCTCCTATTTCAAATTCCTAAGGCATATCATGCATTTACTATATTTTCAATAGTATTATCAACTAGTCCATTATTGGTCTCATATGTTTTATGATCTCATATAAACCAATGAATCTTAACTCATTATGTTCTCTCTTAACTTCTAACACCATTCGACTAATTGGTATCTCTTAGTTCCTACTTTTATCACTTCCACATCTATTGTTCTCTCATTTCCATTTTCATATGGTTTTATTGATCTAGGGTTACCAAAATTTATTTCCCTATTATCCAATCTTTTTTTAACTAGGTAATGCCCTACATTTCTCTATACCATATCCCATAAGAAATTATACCTACACTAGCTTAACAACTATCATTAGTCATAATTTAAGTTTTAGGTTTTTATACAATCCACTCAAATATAACATCTCATTTGATATCCTACTTATCCCAAATCATCAATAGTCAATTGATGAAACTCTCAATTTTTTTTCTTTTCTATCTCTATTCTGAAGTCTTTAAAAAATGAGGTGTTTCAAAAAAAGATTTGATTCTTAGCTTCCATTGTCTATTAATAGTTATGACATTTTAATCCAAGCTATTAGTTTTATAGCCCCCAGTCCAAATATATTCTTACACCTTTAAAACATATTGTTTAAATAATATCCTATTTTCTCCATAAGATCTGTCCCTCAATCTCTCATATGTTTAGCACACAATAGACCATAATGATATATATGTACATCCATTGATCTTGATTTCAATTCCTTCCACCTTTTTTCTTTTGGACTTAACTCACCCTACATATATGACCATTTCCTTATTATTAGGTCTTCTTTCTCATTGCACTTAATCAAATCTCTTTTGCCACTCTTCTAACATCATCTCATCATTCACATTTCAAATTTGACATTCATCACTATCATCTCATACATAAGTCATATATTATCACCTTTCCACTTTATGTCAACACAATCCTAAGTTTACGATGAAATGTATCACTATGCGCCTTAAAATCTTCTCCCAACATGACTTGTTGCAATAGATTTCTCAATTAATATGGTTCTTAACTCATTAAATCCTCTTGACATCTAACATATTCCTTAATTTCACATCTTTTCATGGTGAATTTACTATTAGGGTAACATTAAACATCTCATGCAAATTTCACATATTCTCCCATAATTATGTCACTAGGACACATCTTAAAAGTAACTCTTGGTAACTCTTCTTTAACAATTTACCACTTTAAAAAAATTCTAACTCCTTATTATCCTCTCAGGGTTTTCTATCTCATCACAGCCTCTATCATCTACTTCCCCTCTTAAAAAATTAGGTAGGGGTTTTTATTTCCAGACCTCAAAACTTATAGACACTTCCTTATCGCTTTTTCTATTTGTATATATCTCACAATTTTTTCCTATCTTGCCCTTTTATCATAATTAACTTTCCTAGCTATATCTCTTTAATTCTCCTTTATTACTTAATACTCATTTTAATAAATCTTATAATATTTCTTTATTTCCCATTTCACTGTAATTCAATGCCACATATATATAAGAGTATCATTTCTCTTCCTAACTCCACTCATTTATCTACACTACCTCTCATTCCATCTCCATAAATTCCTTCTCTTCACTCATTATCATGAGTGTAATTCTATCAATTCCTATCATATCAAGGCTGAATGAATACCATGCTTGAGCTATGTTTATGCATGCTTAATAGTAAATGCAATATGAATAATGAAATACAGGTTTGTAAAATGTCAATATACACATGCAACAAGTAATTTACAACCTAGCCCTAATGTCAAATGCATTATTAAGGAAGAAAATAGCCCTAATCCTTAGGGACATTAACATATACCTTAGATATTTAAACTCATTTGGCATTAATAATTTCTCCTTTAAACTTACTCTACTAATTTCTCTATCATTTTCTACTTGAGCCTCCTTTACATCTCTTTCTTCTACTTTATTCTCTTAAAAGTCCTCTACTGTCTTTATTCATTCTCCTAAAGCATATTATGATTACCATTAGATTCTTCATTTTTATGAATATAACTCTTCCTTCTGTGTATAGCCTTCCTTGGTATACCTCTTATCTACCTTTAAGTTTTAATTATTCTCTTTAGTTAACATTAAGGTATTCTTTTATTATTGTATACTATAGCATCAAGTTTATTAACATGTCTCCTAATGGGCAACTTCATCTTTATCCTCCAGTCACACATCAAAGGTTAACAAGTTAGCATACTTTAGCTTCTAACTTTTGAAAGCCAACAATTCTTCTAATTCAATCATCATTTTCCCCACATTAAACTCATTACTCTATTCCTAACCGAGGGGGAAGTCTCATACATCTTTCCTAATATGTTTAATCTTAAGCTTTTCCTTTAAGTACTCATATACATCTCATAGTATTAATTGGTTCATATATATCATTTCTCACTAAGAAATCAATTGCCTCAACCTTTTTTTCTATTCCCTCAAAAGTGTTTCTAGCCTTACTTAGGGCTATCTCAACAATATTTTTATAGAAGGAAGAGGTATCTCAATATTTATCACATCAATATTTCCATCATCTACCTCTATCTCTAAGAGGGATACATTTTTTCATCTCATTTTAAATGTAAAAAAAAACATTCATCAATTTACAAAAGTATAGCTAATACCAATATTCATTGGTAATCCTAAGGCACTCATTTATCTCTTCACCTAGAATCACCTAAACCAACTCTGATACCACAAAATATAATGCCTCTTACTCTTTCCATTATCAAAATGAATAAGAGATGCCACTTCCCAAAGGCTACCCACCCTTACATTACTTTGACCTATTTGCAATTAACAATTTATGAAATCATATTTTTAAATTAATATCTTAGGTTAACTAAATTTTTGCAACATAGTGGCCGCTTGGGTGAGAAGCAAAAAATGTAAAACCTATCAAAAAGCACTTCTTAACAATTTTATTTATCAGTAAAACACCTAAATCTATAGGATACTCTAATCAATTTTAGTCCTCGTCCCAATTTTCATCATAAAGACAACAATATCTCAAATGAACAAACACACAGTACCAAATTACACAATAGATCATCATAAATAGATCATTATACTAGGATCATAGATTTCATCATCTATTTTATCTTATAAATTAGTCATAATATTTCAATATGTTAGATCATACAAATTCACACTTAAGTCTATGCCTCTATTATATAGGAGTGCCCTTACTCTACCCTTATACATAAGAATGCCAAAAATACATTCTCCTCGAGAAGTCTTCTACTACATGTTCGCATCCCTTCCTTTTTGAGGCCAATAAAATTAAAACAATAAAAGACTCGACCTAAATCACACTTCTCAAGTCCAAAAAGATAAGAAGGAAATTAGAGGAATCCTTAGCCATTTTTATTTGACGAGCCTAAAAAGAGTGAGTTGGGCACCACAAGGTAGGAGTTACCACCCAACCAGAGTTGAGAAATACCATGTAAGGCCAGAACCAGAGCGGTTCAAAACCCTACTCTTATTTATACCTCAAATTAATATGAAATTTCATATTAAATTTATAATTTTATCTTTTGTCTCATGAAGGTTTAAACATTAAAATAAATCACACAATCACGTAAAAAGAATAATAAGAATAATAAAACATATTTGTAGGAATAAATAAAATGCTTGAAATTAAAGAATATCATAAATGAAATCGGGTAATTGATTATTTTGAAAACTTTGGTTTTCACATGCCAATTTATGAAAACAAATTTTATCATTGTGACTTTTATTAAGGAAAAAATTAAAACCCATTTTATTAGGAAAATACTAGTTAATTAGGTATAAAATTATTTGGTTGTTTTTTTTATAACATGTAAAAATCATTTTTTACCTATTACAACATCATGAAATATATAGGGAAATAATTGGAATAAAAATTAAATTACAAGGCAATAACCTAAAATACATTCTAACTTAATAAAAATAAAATTACATCGAAATAACCTAAAATACAATCTAATCAAATAAAAATAGAATAGAAATAAATAAAATAAAAAAAGAAAACTAAAAAGAAAATAAAGGTTAGCTAGAATAAATAAATAAAATAATAAAAGAAGAAAAATAAAAAAAGGGTTTAACTTCACTAGATGTCGAACATGAGAAAAGATAATAAAACCCCAATAGATCTCATGTAACTCGCTTTATAGCAACA
>CANXYI012254094.1:0-12395 GCA_948208565.1 Hura crepitans | reverse complement strand
ATGGCATGGTGTAAAGTATGAAAAATGGTCCCTTATATGTATGACAAGAAAAGAAATAAGTGATAATAAAATGACAGTGGCATGAAACATGTGCGAGTGTGTGATGGAATGTGTGTGTCACAATGTATGTAAACATATTACAATTGGTAATATGTGTGAACAAAATGATAATTTGCTTAGTGAGAATCATGGCATGGTGTAAAGTATAAAAGAAGGTCCCTTAGATGTGTGACAAGAAAAGAAATGAATGATGATGAAACGATAGTGGCATAAAATATGGATTGTAAGAAGGATAATATGAGATAAATGACATGAAATGACCATTCAAAATGCTAATATATGATGATATGTGATAACTGGGTACATGGACTTAGACCATGGAAAACGTTATTAAAATTTATGTGAGAAAAATGTACATAAAAACAAAATGAATATTGAATAGCCCATATATGTTAAACAACCTACTGGATAAGTTAACCAGTCAACTAGAGGATGTAGCAACTACTAGGACACTTTAATGTCATTACATATATATGATGATATTCAACATATTTGACTATAAAGCAGGTGTAGAAACTAAGAGGTCCAACAGAACCACTGCACATATTCTAAAGTAGGTACAGCTATCAGGAGGTTTAATAGGACCATTGCACATAGATTTATTGATTATATTGATGATATTGATTATAATATGGGTGCAGTTGTCGAGAGGTCCAACAAAACTACCGCACATAATTTAAAGCAAGTACAACTACTAGAAGGTTCAACAAGACCACTACACACTATATTGATGTGATATGCTAGTGCAACAATCGTGAGGTCCAAAATATAAGCCATTGCACATCATGATCCTAATATCCAGTACTTGGATTTGTGTCTGTTAGATATGGGCTAGTAACTTGGAAAAATTCAATAAGTGATATGATGAGCAATTAAATAATTAATTTATCCTATGAGTGTATGTAAAACTAAATAAACTGATTAATGGCTATAATTTAAATAAGTCAAGGAATTTGGATAGCAACTTTGGCTTTAGTGTAATAAGTAGAATGGTAAGTGAATACGAAATCTAATAATGATGAACAAACATGGGGAACCAACTATGAGTATCCTACAAGTGTATATAAACTTAATGAACGGATTAATGACTATAGTTTAAATAAGTTAAGGAATTTGGATAGCCACTTTGGCATTGGTGTAATAAGCAGATTGTTAAGTGAATAGAAACTTAATAATGATGAACAAACATAGGGAACCAACTATGAGTACAAAAAATGGATCATGAAAGGTAAATGACATAAAATGGGCAATAACAAGTCATAATATTACAATGACATAACATAATTGATTTGGTACCATCATAGAGTTGGTAAAATATGTGAATGTTATTCAACATGTTTTATTTTGGACTTGCATATTTGGCATGAATGCATATGTGTGTGAGCATATTTTATCGAATACACCATTAAGCTTTATGCTTAGTGCATCATGTTTTTCAATGCATAAGTTATAGATAAATAGAGCTTCTATCCAACCTCAAGGTAATAGTGCAATGTGGATAACCTCCAATCTTAGTAGATCTTTGTATATCTTTAATGTGAGGTAAATAAGACTAGTTGGCACTCATATATACAATAATATGGTATCGGTCTAGTTTAGTCATATGTATTTGTAGCTTATAAAAGCATATTGCTTGTGTAAATTAAATAGATAGAAAATAGTAGTGCGAAACATATACTTAATGTGTGTTTGGTATAGTGTGAAATTGAGATTGTGGTGCATGCCGTGATTGTGATGTGACTGATGTCACTATGTGCTAGTTAATGACATTAAAGGGTCAGAAGGACCCAATTAGCTTATTTAAGTTTGAGAATGTTATAGAAGTGTTATTTTTAACATGTTTATTTTAGGACTTGACACCAAGCAGCTGTTATGCTATCAAATTTTCATTAAAATAGAATGGTAATATTTTACATGTTTATGCACTCAACATTTGGTTTACTTATACGTAGGCCCAGGATGCTCACCACATATCCACACTCATAATAGGATTTTAAGAAGATAATGGTATAGCTAGGTAAAACTTGTTAACTTGTCATCTTTTATTCGAGCTGGCAATAATTTTGGTAAGAGGTGTCATAATGTGCCATCTCATATTCTGATCCAACTACCGAGTTAGGTGTAGGTGTCACACAGACTTCGAACATTAAAAGAGGATAACACTGCTATCAAGATAAGGAATAAAAAGAGGAGAAGAAAGAGGATGGCAAGGTTTCATGTAACAAAATGATGGCCAGCAGAGGGAAAGATGACCGAAGAAGCGAATAGCATTGTTGTAAGCAGATAGCAAAGGGGAATTCAACTTTTGATCTTAAAAGGTACTAAATTTATTTCTATTGAATTCATTAAATTAAATTATTTTTCTATAATTGCAATTATTTAGAGAGATTAGCTATTAGGAAGATTCAGTATTTTTCGAGTTCAATCAAAACTGAAGGACGAAAATAGACAAATAAAGATAGAGAAAGGAAATTCATAATTAAATCCAAAATTAGGGAGATGGACTTATAGCAAAATTTGGTGGGAATTAGAATATAACAAATCAAAGGATTGAATTAGGAGTGTTGCTGCCATTCTTGTCAGATTCTAACTTCCAACGGAATAGATAAGTTTTAGGATTTGATATGTAGTAGGTTTGAATAAATGAGGTCATAAATTGAAAGAAATTGGCACTCTAATTGGCAGCCAAGGACTACATCTGCTATCAATTAATGAAACAGAGGATATTTATTAGTGTTGAGGATGAAACATGAAAGAAGTGATGTTCTTCTTGCCAATAGTGATATGAAAAGTGAGTATTAAACATTGCATGGCCATCAAAGTTTAAATTGGCTATACGAGGACAACAAAAGGCTATGTGGCTACCATTAATTAACTAAATTTACAAAATTATAGCATTTTCTCTTAGATATGGTGAAAGGTAGTGTTTAGGGATAGAAGTAAGGTTGTTGTTAAAGTGAATTGCGATAGCAAGGGGTGTAAATTACAAGTTGTTGCAAGTCTTCAATTGTAGTGTTTCTACATTAAAATGGTAGCAACCACATGAGGGAAATATAAGCTACAATAAAGGTTAGATAATAGTAAGGAAGAAGATATTGGTTATGGAGAACAAGATAGAATCAAAGGCTGATGTTTCAAACTAGTGGGTTGTGAGGAGATTAAGTCTTCACTTTGAAATTTAGGAGAGAAAAGCAACACAGCTATAATTCAAGCAATAGAGGAATTTCTAAATTGACAAAGAGATGTAAAACTGCAACATCTAACCAAGGAAAGGAGTGGATGCATAAAAAGGATATGGGAATTAAAGAGAGACTTATAATGATTAAGAAAGGAAAGAAACCGACACGGATCCTCTAAAGCCAAGACATAATAAATGTGTGAATCAAGGTAAGGATAAAGAGTGGACAAAGAGTTAAAGTAAGTACTCCCACTTTTTCCTAATTTTGAGTGAGTTAAACATCCCATAAATCATTGAAATTTAGTTAAAGCTAAAGATGCATTCCTAACTATAGATTATAACTTAATTTATGTGTACATACAAGTACCTAGTTATACTTCTATATGTATGAGACTATGATGTGGTAGTTATACATCTGTAGCCATGTATATAACCTTTGAAACTTCATTTACTAATTGAAGGGAGGGTCTTATGTTTTATATAAACCATATTCAGTGGGAACTAGAGGAACTAAGTGGATATAAACTCACATAAACAAGTGTGGTTAGTTTTGTAAAGCCTAAAAATCCTAATGTTATAAATAGTACTTTTTATGACATTAATAGTGTTTTTCGAGACTCAAGTCACACTAATGTGATCGAATGAAAGTATTAATCATATTATAATTTTGAATAAAATTTGAAGTGAAAACAAAGTCATTTAAAAGGTCAACAATGACAGTAAAGATTTTAAGGTTATGTCTCATGAATAGTAACCTAGTTTTAGTTGAGCCATAAAATATTTTCTTTTTACATAGAAAATTTTGGATTGGCATAACCTGATACTCAAATACTGATACTCTAATATTCCAAATGGTTCATTGGTATTAGAACAAGAATTTTTGAATGTTAGGAAGTAATTTATAAAAATCAAAATAAGAATATTTAATTAAAATTGGATTTTCTTGGTTTTTGAACATGATTTTTATAGGTTTTCCTAGTCTTGATGTTTGATTTTATGGCATATTAAAGGACTTTAAAAAAAGCTTTTAATGGAAGTAAAATAATTTTAAAAGAGAAGGAATAAAAAAAAAAGGAACCATTGGATCATGTTGACGACCAATCTTCACCATCTATTAAATTGTGTATAAAAAGGGTTAAAGATAATTAAAAAGTCAACATTTTTATTTCTTCTTCTTCCTTTCTTCCCTTGGTACCTGACACCACTCCTCCACCTCCTAACCTTCATTTTTTTTTCTTTCTCATGTCTAGCCTCTAAAAACAAATCAAAACCCCTAAATTAAGCCATTTGATTCTTGTTTACACCATTAATTACAAGAAAGAAGGCTTTAATTTGAAGATTTTTAAGGTTCTAACTTTATGTAAATAGTAACCAATTTTTGAAGGAATGATTTTCTCTTGGGTTTGATATTTTTCTAAGGGTCTTTGGGGGTCATATAAGACATCTATGAAGTTAGATTTCATTTTGGATATATGGTTGATTTTATATGAATTTTTATTTATGGTAATGGTATAATGTTGTGTAGAGAAAGGAGACTAAGGCACTTCTAAGGGTAAATAGAAAGCATAGAAGGCTTCTTGGTGTCCAAAAAACATTGATTGGTATGTGTATTCAATACAACATAAGGATTTAATGTATGTGTATGTGTTAAAGTGTGTATGTTTGTATGTATTTAATGTGTATTGTATATTATTTGGTGTAAACTTGTGTGTGATGATAATATGATGTTAAAAATGTGATCTTAAACCTATTAGCATGATGAGAATAAAATGGTTAGATGAAACTTAGGTGTTGGCCGAAACATGCCCAAGGCATGAGTTAGTGAGCTTAATGATGATAATGAATAATTAAATGATAGTTGTAATAATGGAGGCCTAAAAATGTTTATTTGGTTAATTTGATGAGTGTTTGTACGAGTTGGGGTATATATAGGGTTAATGGCACCTTAATGGTCTTAAGAGTGCGTGATGTGAATTTAATAACTTAGTATAAAAATTAGGTAAGAAAAAGTTATGGCTTGAAATATTAGTAATATGTAGTGAATAGTGTAGGTCAATCTTAGGCCGAATCCTTCTCTCACTTTAAACGGATTGAATGTTGTTAATTGGATATGTTATAAAATATTTATGTAGATAATATGCTAAGTGTGCAAAATCAATAGAAATTTGGGGTTATATGCATTTTTTGTGCTTAAAAGGAAAAGGAATGTATGTTACATATGATATTATGAGATATGCCTATATTTTGAGAATAATGACTATAAATGATGGATTTAATGTTTCCATATGATGAGGAAAATGGTTTTGAACAAAGATGAGGTATAGGCATGATAATACCATACATTATGTAAAGCCAAAGGCTTATGTTGAAAAGTGAATACTTAATATATTCATAAAGGATTTTAAGGCATATGAATACGAGGTAAGTGGAGATGCATGTAATAGATGTAAATTGGTTTAATGTGATAATAAAGATACATGTATGATTTATGTATGATATGATGTCATACATGTGAATAAAAAATAATTAAATGATATAAAGTGAAATCACAATAAAATTGATCTTAGTTACCCCTTTTGGTCATTTGTTGGCCAAAAGACTTGTAAGCTACTTAAAAACTATTCTAATGAGGTGAAACATAATTAAGAATGATGATGGCCTATATAAGTAAAAAACATAGCTTGGATAGGTTGGTCGGTCAACTAGAAAGATTAGTAGCTTTTAGGGCACTTCGATGCTTATTTTAGGCCTACAGGCCAATGTATTTTTGCTTATGGGCTTTTATTTTATATCAAACTTATAAGTCAATATAACGCTTGAAAAATCATCGTTTGGTGAAAAGTAACCTCAAGCTCGATATAGTGATGTTTAAGGCACTGAAGGGCAACTTAGTAGCCAAATGGGGTTTTGGTCAACCCAACTTTGATCGATCGAAAAAGTGATGAAAAAAATGAATTAAAAATTTTAGCAGAACCAATAAATCATTTCGAGTTGAGAACTAAAGAATAGTGACCTTAGTTGGGGTTGTGCCCAGACAACTCTAGGATGTGCCCAGACAGACCCAAAAATATCAGACCCTAAAGCTTAAAACTTACAATAAGTCCATTGGAAAAAGAATTTTAATATTCTGAGGTCATTTGATATTTTTTTAGAATTTTGAATTACGGGGGTGAATAGTAACCCTAGCTCCCGTAGGAGTTTTGGGCTAAAATTTTGTGGGACCCTTAACAATTATAATAGAGGATTTTTGGAACTAGAATCATAATTTTTGGAGGTCTAGTGAAATTATTGGGAATTTTCAAAGTTTAAAATAAAATAGAATTAATTTGGGTCGTCCGATTGACAAATGGTGCAATTATGGCCATTCACCTTGCTAGTGCACCTAAGGGGACATGTGTGCATATATATGGAATAAAAGGGATTCATCTTCTCCCATTTTGGCTAAAAAATCGATGCCATTTTATCCATGAACACCTCTCCTATTTTTGCTTTTTTCTCTCTCCTCCCATCCCAAAATCCCCCAAAATTTATATAGTTCTTGACCTTCACGACTCGCTAAAGCTATTTAAACTAATAAAAATGTCAAAAAATAAAGATATGAACACTTGATGAATAGTGCCTTTTTAGTGAATATGTGATTCTTTCCAAGGTTTCTTATTTTTCTTAGGGAGTATTTGAGGTGTAGATGTCATCTATGAAAAGAGATTTCAATTTAGAGCTATGTGTAATTTTGTAGGAATTTTCAAAGGTGGAATCTTAATATGGAAATTTGAGATGTGGTGGACAATGGTGAAGGATGATGGATTTGGTGGTTTTAGAGTGGCTTCAACATGACTAGGAGCCCACTATAGCTGAATTTAACTGAAACATACTTTGTATGTTAGGAAAAATTAGGATTAGAGCTTTAGGTGTGTGTATGGAAGTGTTGATTGCATGGGTGGTTATGTTGATGTGTATGTGAAATACATGCTAGTATGTGTAATTTAAGGATATAGGATGATATGGTTGTGATCTGGATATAGAGAGCATGTGTAGGTATGCGATACATGTATGACTAGGTGTATGTCATGGATGTCATGGTATAACTATAGATGTATAGCATGAAAGCAAGGGAGGTAGGATGGCATGATGATGTATAACCTGTGAGTGACATGGAAAGAATAAGAAATTGCATGGTTATGTGAAAAAAATTAATAATGTATGGTGTGGCGATAATGTATGTAAGGTGGGTATATAAGGATATGGCATATGATAAGTAAAGTGAGAATTACTAGGTGAAAAGATAGGAATTTAATTAAGAGAGGTTGCTTAAGATTTTAGGAGTTGAAATGATGAATAAGTATGTTAAGATAGGTTTAACGTTAGATGGTGTAGATTACTTTAGGATATAATGGGTTAAGGTGAAAGAAAAAGGAAATTGACTAGGAAGTTGGTGAGAAAAAGTTGCCAAATGAATAGTAACTTTTATGTAAAAAGGACCTATAACTGTTTAGGAAAAATGATGATGGCCCGTAACTGTCTAAAAATATAGTCAAATGAACTAAGCTAATAATTGTGTCTTATCAACTTGAACATAATGTAAATAAACAATTGGTGGAAATAAAAGATGATTGGTTAGTCTGATTAAAGGATAAAAATGGAAATAGAACTACAAATTTATTAAAAAGGCTAAAGGAATAAATTATAATATAAGGTAAGAAACTATTAATACCCAAATAGTGCATGGGCAAAAATTAAGAAAACTAATAAATAGTAACTTTATGGAACTCAAGATATAAATAGAGATTATAATTAACGGAGACCTAAAGATATGTGTATGGTGTAATTATTATAAAGAATTTCATAAAGTTAGATTGAGCAAATTATCAAGCAATGTAGAAAATAAACATTATTATAATTATAATAACAATGAGAGTAAATTACTAAATTTGGGAACTAAGTTATATATAAAACAAGAAATAAGTAACATAAAACCCATAGAGTATAATATTTTGGGATACATAGAAGTAAGGTAAAATGAGTATATGTTGGTAAAAGAGAGAAACCAGAACTAGTTACAAAAAGAGCTAAAAGACAATTAAATGATATTAATGATAGGAATGGAACTAGATTTGAGGATATGATAACTTGATGAAATTAGACGAATATTAAATGGAATTTAATCGATAAATGAATCAAGATGACTAATGAAGATAATATGTTTTATTATGGATATTCCAAATAATGAACATAATGACTGTGAAAGTAATTAAAAGGGAATATGGGCTACTGGTTGAGTATGCACTAGATAGGTTAACTAGTCAACTAGGGATTAGCAGCTGCTAAAGGCTGAGTCTGTATAAATTTTAGCCTATGCATGGCGAGTGCATCCGCTAAGTATTGATTTGAGCCTACACGCTCTGGATATTGGGAGGCCTACAAGCTAATCCCTACTACCCATTCATGGGTATTAGGAGTTCTACAAATTAATCCCTGCTACCCACTTATAGATATTGGGAGGTCCCATGGGGCTGATCCTTGGTATCCACCCAATGTATTGCTTGTGATGATTTGTATTGGGATATTTGGAGATCCCATAGGTCTAATCCCTACTATCCCCTTGTAAATATTGGGAGGTCCATAGACTGATCCCTGCTATATGCCTTTTCAATATTAAGAGGTTCTTAGGAACCGATCCCTACTATCGGGTGAAGGGTGTGTACAGACACTAAGGTCCAAAATGTGGGCCACTATATAGTTTGGTATTTTGTCTGATTCTCGGACTAGGTAGGTACAGCTATTGAGGCCTAAAATGAGGGCCACTGCACACTATGATTCCCATTATCCAATGGTTGGGAGTTTTTCCTAGACCTTGTGGGTATAAATGGGTTAATTAAAGAACTTGAATGGATTAAATGATATTAATGAAAGAACTAAGATCTTAATTATCATAATTAAGATAACCTATGGGCAAATACATTAAGAATAAGAGATAAGCTATAAAGAGAGACTAAATAAACTTATGTAATCTTAGTAAGATTCCTAAAAGAAGTAACAGACTGATGGAATGGTGATAGAACATGGAAACATACAGAGAGAAATGAACAATAGAATGTGAACAAAATGTAAGGCATTTTTAGATAAACCTAGAAAGAATTATCTAATTTAAGCAAAACAGATAGTAACCTAAATATATAAGATAAAAAGGGCTCAATGGCATAGATTGACTAAGAATTGGTAAGCATAGATGGATAATTTATGTAACTTAAGTATTGTAAGAGTAACTAGAATAGAGGTATGTTAGTATGGATTGTAATTAAGTAGAAATTAAATGAGAAGTAAAGATGAAATAACATATGTAACCCTAGGTTAAGAGTCCAGTTGATGTAATATAAATCAATTAATAAATAGTCATAACAGGAAACCTTAATAGAGAGATTGAAAGTAATAAATAGATGATGTTAGGAGATTTTTGTGTGTATGCTTGTGTTTTTAGTGCATGGTAT
Organism: Hura crepitans; assembly: GCA_948208565.1. Taxonomy (NCBI): domain Eukaryota; kingdom Viridiplantae; phylum Streptophyta; class Magnoliopsida; order Malpighiales; family Euphorbiaceae; genus Hura; species Hura crepitans. The sequence goes on along the minus strand of CANXYI012254094.1, from coordinate 2,672 downwards.
GTTTGGTTAAATTCAACATTGAGTGCATACTCAGTGTATCGAGTGTTCGATGTGCAGGTGGTAGATTTGGAAGGTATGATGAAGACAACTAGTAATGCAGCCAAAGACCATCTAGGTACGATATTGTCTTATTAGATTGTGATGTTTTAGTAGATAGAAGCACTCGTGCACGTTACTGTGGGTAGTTACATGGTATAATGTCTAGTCAGCTAGTGTGATAGCTTATAATTGTGTGAAACGAGTTCTTAGCTATAATAACAACCTAAGCTAATATTTGGTAGTAAGATCATGCAAATGAGTGTCATACAGATCATCAGAACCGTTACATAAAATTTATATGCTGAATAGGAGAAACCCAAGTAGAAGTTAAAGGAAAGGCCCCCTAGGGAAATCCAAGGATGGGTGACCTCATGGGAAGTAACACATTTTGCCTATTTTCTTCAAGAATAGGAAAGGGGTGTTACAGTCAATGTCCCAGACCTACAAGTTAATGCTTCAGACCTTCGAGTCAACATCTCAGACATTTATGGTCAACACCAAACCTTTGTGGTCAACATTTAGACCTTCAAGTCAACGCTAGACTTTTATGGTCAACGAATCCCATTATCCAGTGTTGAGAGTTTATCTTAAGTATATGAGCAAAGTTAATGAGTAATACTTAACTTAATAAGACTTAGACATATAAACTAATATGAAAACATGTATGTTCACATGTTAATCTATATGTGAATGAATGATGTAAATTATTATGAATGCCTACCTACATACTTATGTATATCACACTACACATAATATAAGATTGTTTTTATATATTGATGTAAATGAATGCATGAATGTATGATTGCATGTGCATGAGTTGAATTATGCTATATTGAATACACCATTAAGTGTTACGCTTAACGCATCATTGTTTTAGGTAAAAGTATAAATAAAGCTTGAAGCTTCAACAGCAGTGTATATTAAAAAACACTATATTTTCGTATTTTGAGTTTCCTTTGTGTGTATATTATGAGATGTATATTGAACACCTCGAAAACCCATAATTTATGAACAGTACTTTCATAGGAGTGTTCAGTAATCTAGAGATTTGAGCAATACCAACCCTGCTAGCTAGAAATATTAATCATAAAAAAAATTTTGGGAGAAATTTCGAGAAAAATGAAGTTATTAAAAGAGTTAAAAGAAAGGTTAAAGTTTTCATGCCAATGTCTTGTGAATAATGCCCTAGTGAAAGCTAAACCATAAAATATTTTGTTTTTGCTCAAACTGTCCAGAAAAATGACACAACCTGGAATGCCCGTGTTTTAAGGCTCCATAAATAATGCACCCGAGGTGCCGGGTCACTTGCATGTGGACCAAGGTAGTGACATGGGTCATGAAACTTTAAAGGGCTTTAATTTTATGAAAAGAGCAAAATTTAAAATTTTAGCAAAACCAATAATTCATTTCAAATTGAAAGCTACCCATTAACACAATAAAACTTTTTTGGCCGAGACTAACCCGAGATGTGCACGGACAGACCCGAAAATAGTGGACCCTAAAGCTCAAAAATTACACTAAGTCTAATGGTGAAAGAATTTTTGAAATCGGACGTCATTTGCAAATTCTGTAATTTTTTAGGTTGGCACAAATCGAGGTAGTTTACAAATTGCCTTATCAGTGGAATTTGGTCATGAAATTTTATGAGTAAGTAAAGGGGATTAAAATAGGAATTTTAAAACAGTGTAATTTTTTGAGGTCCGAGTGAATTACTGTGAATTTTTTAAGTTTGCCAAAAAATCGAGATGGTTTGAAAAGTTTTATGATAGCTTTAACATGTTAAGATGGGGCCTACAATATGCCAAGTGGCTGAGTAGACTTGCCAAGTGTCAAAAAGCATATAACAAGTGGATTTCCACTTGGATGAACAAAAGAGCTTCCATCCCCCATTTCTATTGTTGCCAACACTAATTCTCCCTTTCTCAAGCCATAACTTTCTCCTCCATCCACCAAATGGAGAGATTCTGGTTGCTAAAAATTCTTCAATATGTTAGGCACTATAAGGAACAAGAATCAAGCCAAAGGGAGCTATCATTTGGGAGATAAAAATCAAATAAGTTGACTAGTTTATATAGTCTAAAATATTAACCCAAAGGTGAGTCCATGGCTATTTCTCCCTCATTTCTTGGGTTTTTGGGTTGTGTTTTGATGCTGGTCCTTGGCTAACATCTGAGTGGTGATGTTTGTGAGGTGGTTGTGGTATAAGGATGGCATTTGGAGGCCTACAGAGGAGGAGAGAAGTCACCATGGTGGCTAGAATGGGAGCTGGCAGCTTAGGCATGGTGGAGATGGCACGTTCAAAGTGATATGTAAGTGGACTTTAAGCCTTTTCTTCATGTCTTAGGGTGTCTAGGCTAGTGAACCTTGAATTAGGATGGCTGGAATAATGAATCTAAAGCTAATTTCCTTTTTGGTGATGTTGGTTAACATGAGTATTTAGTGGAATTAAGAACATTGTTTAGAGATTGTTTAATTGGCCTCACAATGCTTGTTGATTTTGATGTCTTTGGGTGTTTGAATCAGAAAATTTACAACCCATGATGAAATTTTAGAATGTGTTTGGCATGCTAGGATGTGAATTATGGAAGTTTGGGTGTGGAAATCACCATGGATGGTGTAATTTTCCTTGTACC
>CANXYI012254024.1:0-13534 GCA_948208565.1 Hura crepitans | reverse complement strand
ACACATAACCATAATTCTCAATTACTTATGATCAATTCCATTACCATTACAATTAATCACCCACACATCTTCACACAATTAAATTTCCATACACTTAAACATACACACAAATTTCATAATACACATAATACAATTCAAGTTTCCACTAAATTCACTTATAATGGGCTTTAAGTCATGTTAAAGCTACTTTAATTTCTTTATTTTCCTCTTCCTCCTCCAATTCCTTGATTTTGCCTATATGTCACTTTTAGGGTTCAACTTTAAAAATTCCCACCATAATGTCACTATTCACTCCATCCTTGAAACTCAAATTCCATGCATCCTTTTTCATTTCTTCCACTTGGAATGTGTTTAGGAGATCGTGGAGGCTAGGATCCATATAAATTTCTTGAGCTTTAGTGGTGCATAGAGAGAGAAGAAGTAAGAAAATGGTAGGGTGGCTATAGAGGGAGTGGCATTGGCTTTACAAAGGAAAGGGAGGTGGATTAAAGCTCTTGAATCTTATACATGTACACACACACACCCCACATAGACCCTCACCTTTTTATTTAAGTGATGGATGATCTAGATCGTGCCAAATGGCGATCGAACGGCCATAATTAATCTTATTTTCCTTTTAAATATCTAAAATTTTCAATGATTTTTAAAAAATTTTTTAGACCCTTAAAAATCATTGCTTTTGTGCTAAAAATCCTCGATTGGGCCCAATTAAGACCTCATAAAATTTCAGGTCAAATTTCTTTGGGAACTATAGTAATTATTCACTTGCATAATTAGTAAATGTTCGATAATTATTAAATAGCCTTAAAAAATTAAAATTCCTTCACCAATGGTTTCGTTGGAATTTTTAAGCTTCAGGGTGTGCTATTTTCATGTCTATCCAGGCACTTCTCGGAGCTATCCCAACACAACCTCAACTAAGATCACTATTCACTAGTTCTTAGCTCGAAACAATTTATTAGTTCTGTTAAAATTTTTAATTCACTTATTTTTAGCATTTTTTGGCCAATCAAAGTTGTTTGACCAGTACTCCCTTCTAGCTATCATGTGGTTCCTGAGTGTCCCAGGAGACACTGTCTAAAGCTCGAAAGTACTCTTCATGAAATGGTGACTTTCGGGCATTATAATATCCATTAAATTATGCTAACCATACCATTCGGCCGAGTGGTGTTCATCACCATACACCATGGTTTCTTTCCATTCTCTACATCATTTAGGCTTTACATATTGCATACACATCATCCCAATTTATTTTCCATGCAACCTCATGCCATGACACATAAGTACACAGTTTCCATACACATACACATGCCAAATTTACATAAATTCATAAGGTAAAATGCATGAATCATTAAAGCCACATACTCAAACCTCCAAATGACTCTTAATTCTTCTCTCAAGCTTAGCCTTCTCTCTTTTCCACCACCTCTCTTTCTTTGTCTATAAACATACATGTCTTATAAATAAAAATTCACCAAAAATTCTACATGTAACCAGACTCAATTCTAAGCTTACAAATACACTAAATAACCTAAATCCTATCTTAGAAAAATATTAGGAAATAAAAACAAACCTTTTTACTCACCTTGGTCACTATTCACCTCGTTATAAAAACTCTCTTTTTAAGCCCTCTCAAGACTAATTTCCACTAGAATAAGGATGAGTGAAGAGTGGAGGTGATTTTGGTGTATTTAGTTGTAAGATTTATGGTGATTTAATTGTTAAAAGAAGAAAAGAAATTAGGGTTCCATAGAGGGTATTGCCATCAAGTTAGGGGGGAAAGAAAGAAGAAAGTGGCTGGTTTAAAACATTTAAGGTCTATCCTTAAGTAGGGAATGAAGGGTGGGATGGTTGCCAAGGGGCAAATGGATGGCTAAGATTAATTCTTAGCAAATTCATTTTTAAAAATTCATATCTTATGATCCACACCTCAAAAAATTTAGATAATGGGTTTAAAAATCATCAAAATCAGTATTTTAATTATCTCCCAAAAATCAAAATTTTTCTCCAAGAATAATTATTTTTTTTGGGTAAAGACGTCATAAATTAATTTCATTAAATTACTTTCTGATCTCAGAAAATTCCAAAAATAATTTAATTGGCTTAGTTAGAATTTTTTACTATCCAGTCATACTATTTTCAAAATTTTTAAGTATTTTAAAAATAATTTTTCATTTAGCTTCAACTGAGTCATTATTCACGGGACACCGGTAAACAAATTTTACAATCCATTTTAACCCCTTAAATGACTTCAATTTGGTCTCAAAGTTCACCCATAATTATATTTTAATCAATTCTATCATCCTATGGCCCAGTTCATCTCGAGCTCTCGAAAATACTATTCACTATTCATGGATCCCTATTTATAATATCAAAAAAGCATTGCATAGAAAAAAATTGCTTATGTGATCTTTGAATAGGTTAGTGATTTACTCTGATAAAAATTAATTTGTTGCAAATTAGGTTAATAAAATTAAAAGATCATTCTTTTGATTTAGATAATTTTAAGAGTCTAAAATAATCAGAAAGTACATTATTGAAGTATAGATCCAATTGGATAATAGATTCCTTGAAATCTATTTCCCTTTGAACAAATAGTAGAAAATGAGAGTTTTTTTTTTGAGTCTTAAATATAATGCAATAAGACTCATATTTCTCTTGCTCATAAAATAGAAACATATTACTAATTACGAGATCGACTAGATTGTTGAATAATAAATTTTTATGCTTAAATACTTTAATTTTAACAAGACCAACAAACCATTTCGAGCTGCATCTATCCATTATAATATAATACTGAGTTCATAAACATTTTAAAAATGTTGTTGTGGCACTCTCTTTAAGTGCCTTTTTATTATCTTTTTATAGAAATTTGTAAATTTTTAATATAATAATAATTTATTTGATATATTGAAATTTTGTAATTTATTCTCTTTTTTCATAATTTGATTTTTCATATATGGTAATTTCCTATGTCATTTTTATTTCCTTAAATATCTTTCTTTCTAAAATAATTTTATTTTTATACATAAATTAACATTAGCAATATATGCACATGTTCTTCCTATTTGGCCTTCTTAACTATTTGTTTTATATAAATTTCTTATTTTCTTCTTTTTAACAAACATGTCCTTACAAGATTTTTTTATTTATAAAAATTGTTGTATAATCTATATTCTTTTACATATTACTTTGTTTAGTAAATTAGTTTTTTCTTTTAATTTAGTTTGTGATCTTCTATTTAATATATACATATAAAGTGTACTGCTCTTGTTCTTATGTAGCATTGTTTAGCTAGACTTTCGACAAGTAGTATTTTATAAATTTTTTTTTTCAAATATATCTTTTTTTTTAATTTAAATAAAGAGAATTTTGAGATTTCAAACAATTCTTTAATTTTAGCTATTATTAATTAGGGATAATTACGTATAAAACCTTATGTATGATTTCATTCTAAATAAACTTTTAACATAAGTTGTTTCTTAATTAGATCCCTAACAGAACTTAAATGAATAATTTAGAGGGCATCGTGAAGTTGATTTATTATTTCACTTAAGTTTAGAGCACATTACATTCAAAATATGTACAAAATATGGCGATTTTAAGACATAAAAATTTTGATATTTTATTAGATAAAATGTTTAATTTGAAAACAATAAGTAATATTAGGAATCCAATTAAAAATGAAACTTATATTAGGTTTTAATTGAGAACAATCATTAACGTTAGATATCTAATTTAAAAATTATGTTAGGAGTTTAACCAAATCTATTATAATATAATAGCTATGTCTACATACATTTTGAAAATGTTGATGTGACACTCTCTTTAAGTGCCTTTTTAATTATTTTTTATAGAATTTTGTAAATTTTTAATATAATATTAATTTATTTGATATATTGAAATTTTTTAATTTATTCTCTTTTTCCATAATTTGATTATTATTTTTTATATATGGTAACTTCATATATTATTCTTATTTTCTTAATTATCTCTCTTTCTAAAATAATTTTATTTTTAGACATAAATTAATATTAGCAATATATGCGTTTATTCTTCCTATTTGGCCTTCTTAACTATTTGTTTTATATAAATTTCTTATTTTCTTCTTTTTTTTTTTTTTAACAATCACATCCTTACAAGATTTTTTTTATTTATAAAAATTGTTGTATAATATCTATTCTTTTACACATTACTTTGTTTAGTCAATTAGTTTTTTTCTTTTAATTTAGTTAGTGACCTTCTATGTAATATATACATATAAAATTTATTGCTCTTGATCTTATGTATTATTGTTTAGTTAGAATTTCGACAAGTAGTATTTAATAAATTTTTCTTTTTTTAAATTGTATCTTTTCTTTTTTTTTTTCCTTTTAATTTAAATAAAGAGAATTTTGAGATTTTCAAACAATTCTTTAATTTTAACTATTGTTAATTAGGGATAATTATGTATAAAACCTTATGTATGATTCCATTCTAAATATACTTTTAACATAAGTTATTTCTTAATTAGATCTCTAACATTACTTATTATTTTCAAATCAAACCATCATCCAATAACAATCAAAACCTAATAGCATGTGCTAAAATGAATAATTTAGAGGGCATCATGAAGTTGATTTATCATTCCACTTAAGTTTAGAGCACATTACATTCAAAATATACAAATAATATGGCAATTTTAAGACACAAAAATTTTGACAATTTATTAAATCAAATGTTTAATTTGAAAATAATAAGTAATATTAGGAATCCAATTAAAAATGAAACTTATATTAGGTTTTAATTTGTAAACAATCATCAACGTTAGAGATCCAATTTAAAAAATTACGTTAGAAATTTAATCAAATCTATTATAATATAATAGCTGAGTCCATATACATTTTAAATATGTTGATGTGGCACTCTCTTTAAGTGTCTTTTTAATTATTTTTATGGAATTTTATAAATCTTTAATATAATATTAATTTATTTGATATATTGAAATTTTATAATTTATTCTCTTTTTCCATAATGTTATTTTTTTTATATATGGTAACTTCCTATATTATTCTTATTTCCTTAATTATCTCTCTTTCTAAAATAATTTTATTTTTATAAGCAATATATGCATTTGTTCTTCCTATTTGGCCTTCTTAACTATTTATTTTATATAAATTTCTTATTTTCTTCTTCTTTTTTTTTTAACAAACATGTCCTTATAAGATTTTTTGTATTTATAAAAATTGTTGCAATTAACTATTTATTTTATATAAATTTCTTATTTTCTTCTTTTTTTTTAAAAACATGTCCTTATAAGATTTTTTTTATTTATAAAAATTGTTGTATAATCTATATTCTTTTACATATTACTTTGTTTAGTCAATTAATTTTTTCTTTTACCGTAGTTGGTGATCTTCTATTTAATATATTCATATAAAGTTTATTGCTCTTGATCTTATGTAAAATTGTTTAACTATAATTTTGACAAGTAGTATTTTATAAATTTTTCTTTTTTTTAGATTTTAAATAAATAGAATTTTGAGATTTTTAAACAATTATTTAATTTTAACTATTGTTAATTAGGGATAATTATGTATCAAACCTTATGTATGACTCCATTCTGGATAAACTTTTAACATAAGTTGTTTCTTAATTAGATCCCTAACATTACTTATTATTTTTAAATCAAACCATCAGTCCATTAACAATTAAAACTTAATACCATGTGCTTAAATGAATAATTTTGAGGGCATTGTGAAGTTGCTTTATAATTCCCTTTAAATTTAGAGCACATTACATTCAAAATATACACATAATATGGCAATTTTAAGACATAAAAATTGACATTTTATTAGATCAAATGTTTAATTTGAAAATAATAAGTAATATTAGGAATCCAATTAAAAATGAAACTTATATTAGGTCTTAATTTGAAAACAATAATCAACGTTAGAGATCCAATTTAAAAATTTACATTAGGAGTTTAACCAAAAACTAGGTTATATGTTAGAGTTTTATTTGTAATTATCCCTATTTATTATTTACATTAGTATTATCTCTCCATTTCCCTATAAATTTTTCTTCCTCCTTTTAGATTTTTCCCTTTTTTTTATTTTTTCCTTATTTAACCCTACTCAATCTCCATAAAACCATATTAAAAATTTGAGGTATGATTTGGTTTTCGTTCTTTTAAGCATATTATTTTCACTTTATTTACTATTTTAGAAGTATTAACTTGAAAAATATCACTTACATAGAAAAATAGTGCTATAATTTTTATTCAATTTTAGAGACAATTGTATTAATCCATTGTATTCATATTTGTTATAAATGATTTTTAATAATTTGATTGTCATTTGTTGCTATGAGATATTAATTCGATCTTTTTTATCATTTTTTTAAATTTTTGAATACTTTGCTATCCAATATCAAAGAATGACTTACAAATGTAACATTTAGAATGACTTTCAGATGTAACATTTAGTTTGAAGTCTTTTCTTTATCAATTTTTTTTTTCATTTTCTAGTGATAATTTAGATGATTTAAATTGAGTTTTATACTACAATAGAATGTATTAGAGGATTGTAGTTTAGTTAAGACTATTAGTAAGATAAATTGTTGTAAATACTTGTGGAATTAGTTAAATGAAAACAAAGGTATGAGTTTATAAAATTGCTTTTAATTTCTTTGCACATTTACTTTCATTTTTTCTTCGCACTTCTCATGGACATATTGATAAATAATTTGTATAATAAAATCTTAAAAACAAGATTGTCTAGACAGATTTCGTATGATGTATTTATTTAAACTTTTTCACTTTAACATGATAAGCGTGTAAGAAAAAATGAAATTGATTTTGATTCAGCACAATTATAGATTGAAACTTTTATTTTTAAATAATGTTAAAACAATCTTTTTTGTATTTATTTTCAATAATATTATATTTCTAATGTTAAGAATTTTAACTTTTACATTCTATTTTTACAATTTATTATTATATTCCATGTAACATACTCCAATTTATAGTCCCATAACCATGTCATTAACCATGCTTATAGTTTGAATGGCATTTTTATCTATTACCTCACCCTAAGTATTTAATGGGCCTTGACGTATGCTAGTTTGCTTAACGTTTGATATCCAATGTTGTCCTTTTTTTTTTAGTTTTATACCATTAATATATTAAAAATATAATAAACTGCTATATTCTTGATTTTTAAATTATACCACTAGTATAAATATACTAAAGTGCATATTAGTATTAGCTTAATTTTTAAGTTATATCACTAGCATACTATTAACATACTAAAACATATATTAGTATTATTTTGATACTAAATTATAGATTAGTATTATTTTGATTTTTAAGGTACACTGCAAATGTATTTATTTTTCTTGATTTAATTTTCAATTTAAAGAAACATAATAAAATTAAACTTCATAAGTATATGCATAAGAAATAAAATTTAAATAGTAGATATTAAATTTTAAATTAAGAAAGTTCAAGGTGATATGTTGTAATACTATCTTAAACAAAAAGAGAACTCATGTAAATTAAAAATAAGGATAACTATAAATCAGCCCCAACATATTGGGGTGTTAACGATCTGAACCCTAACATATATTTCGTAAAAACTAATCACAAATGTTTAATATTATCTTTAACAAAAATTCAGATTATTAGTGACAATTAAAAAATGTTTGTCGTTATTTTCTGTCATTAAAACATTAATTATTTGAAAAATTATATATTTTTATTTACAATAATTGGAATTAATTTTGTATTTAATTAATTTCTCATGGCATATAGCATTTTTTATATTTATTTATCTTTTTATATTTTAATACATTAAGATTAATTTTTTTTCATTTTATTTTTTATCAATCACTCGACCACTTCATCTTAAGGTGAGTTTGGAATAAAAAAATTATTTAGATTCAATACTCAAGTGTAACTTTAATAATAATAATAATAATAATAATAATAATAATAATAATAATAATAATAATAATAATAATAATAATAATAATAATAATAATAATAATAGTTGTTGTCATTGTCATCATCATTATTTAAAAGAATTTAAATTTATAAAAAAAAAGTGAAATTAGCTTTAATTATTTTTTAGCTATTTTGATTAATTTTTCATTGAATTTTGGAAGAATATATTATTATTATTATTATTATTATTATTATTATTATTATGATCATCATCATCATCATCGTTATCTTTATTATTATTATTTTGAAATAAAAATACAAAATTATAAGTCTTACATATTAAAATTAACATTATAGAACAAATTGATATATATGAAAAATACAAATTACTTGAAATTATATTTGTCTATTAAATAAAAATAGGTAATTTTTTCAAATAATTCAAATTTTCCTTGTTTTTCCAAGTGAAAAAGAGAAATTTGATGAGAAAAGAATGCCTTGGAGCTAAGAAAGATCAATTGGAGCAAAAGGAGAACAAGTTATTAACCAAAATAAGAGGTCACGGTCGTGAGTAAGCAAAGAGTCATGCCCGTCACCCCTAAAAGCTCGAAAGACAAAGCTGAATTTCGAAGCAAAGACATTGTGAAACTTAAAGGGCCACAGGCATGACACTATAGCCATGACCCACTAAGGGTGTCATGCCAATGGCCCTCAGGCAAGTCTAGAGACATGAGCAAGATCGAGGCATTGGCTATTGCATAAATATAGGGGGTCACACCTATGACCCCATGCAACCCTGGAACCTAAATTCATGATTTTTCATTATAAAAGTGAATTTTCTCACTTGGAACAACATGATGGAGTTGCAAAGAGTCAAATTTTCACTAAAAATTCAAGGGCAAACTTAATTTCAAGTGTTTGAGCAAGGAGTCATTAGATATTTTGAAGATTTAAGCTTGGAAGGAGTTAGATTCATCAATTTTTAGGGACTTTTTCTCCCTAGGGCTTTGGTTGCTTTCAAACTTGTAACAATGATTTTCAACTCTTTTCTTGATTTTTGTTTTGTTTTGCTGGAGTAATTTAATTCTTTTGTTAAGGGATACTTAAATCCCTAATTTTGTTATGGATGAATAATTAATTTAATTGTATGTTAATTTAGTTTTTATCTTTTATCATATGCTTAATGATTGAATGATTGATAATTAATCATATTGCATAATTATTGTTAGAATAACTAATTGAATCCATAATAATGATTTCATTTGGTTCTTGATTCTTTGGGTAGATGAATGGTTAGGTTGATTTATATATTATCAGAATCATTATATAATAAACTTGGTGACTAAAATTATTTTCGAAAGGATAATTCATATTAACTCAACTTATGCAGTTTAATCTTTAAGTTTATAAAATAGAGTTAAAGTCTATTTTGAACATTAGTTCATAGAATTGAGTAAATGGATTTAGGTTAAGTTTTGTCCAATTGGATTTATGTGTGTGAATTAATTAAAATCCATATATATAGGGAAGATAAACTTAACATTTCTTAATTATTGATTCATTTCTCTTGTGAACTTTTTTTTATTTACTAATTTGAATTAGTTTTAGATTTATTCTATTTTACATCTTCAAGTTCTCATTGATACAAGTTTTCTCAAATAACATCATCAAAAGTAATATAGTTTCAGTTAATTAATTAGTCTCTGTGGAACGATATTTGGATACTCTTGTACCCACTTTACCACTTGATTGTTTCACTTACCAACTGTATGCATCAAGTTTTTAGTGCCACTGTTAGGGACCAAGGCGTTAACTAAAACTATTTATTTGTGTTGTTAATTTGATATTTTTTCTTTTATTATTTGTTTTCTCATTTTTTTATCTTTGCAAGGAGTAGTGATCACTTTTTCTAAGGGGTTGCAACAAAGGCACGCATTATATCGTACCTTATATGGTTTTTGTGGAGGAAACAAATTAAATAATGAATTCTAATCAAGTAATATTTATGCTTAAAATTATATACCTACACATTTTAATTTTCGTTCTAACTTTTACAAGTATGATGATCCTTGTTATGGAACATATCATCTAAATTGGGGGAATCAAATAGGTTATTTTTGCAATGATAACAATGAAGTGAATCCTCCATCAATTGGCTTTTCACCTCCTTTGGAGAAGTCTCACTTAGAAGATATGTTGGAAAAATTCATAATTGCTAATAAAGCTAGATTTCAAAATAAAAAAGCTTATATAAAAAGTTAAAAGGTTTTCATTAAGAATTTAGAAGTCCAAGTGGCATAACTTACTAGCATTGTTTTGGGTCAATTACAAGACACAACATTGAATAATATGAAGAGTGACCAAAGGGAGGAGGTGATAGCTATTTCCCTAGAAGGTAGAGAGGTAATAGGAGAACTTGATATGGATAAAGAATTTGACATAGAAACCAAGATTGAACAAATCATTATGAGTGAAGATAAAAATCAAGATAAGAAGTTGGTGTGAGATCCAATGGAGAAGTACAGTGAAGGTTTAGGCATATTAGATGATGATTACCTTTTCCTAGACTTTGAAGTTAGTAACTTAGAGGAACACTTTGAACCAAACAAGAAGAATGTGAAATTAGAATCTAGGGTTCAAAATATTCCTCTTAATATTCTAAAAAAGTTAGATCTTCAATCGATAACCTTTGAATGTAAGAATGATAAGCTGAAATGGAAAGTTAAGCTAAATACTATAATCTAGCATTGTTGCAAAGTCAAGTTGGGACTATAAACTAGAACTAAATCCTCTTTCCCTGTATCTTTTAGATTTTTGCACAAAATTTTTTTGTTGTGTTATTTTATTTTATTTTTCTCTTTTTTCTCACTGTGTTTAGTCTAAATAGGGTTTTAGAAATAAAGTTTGGCGTTATTTCATTGTTAGGATGGAAATTATAATGTGAAAATGTATGAGACAAATAACTTGTGTGTTTTCCATCTTAACCTACACTTTAGTTTCCCCAAATTGAGTTGTATTTCCTTTTCCTTATATGAACTTGAAATCCCCACCCTAAACTAATTTCTTTCTTCTCTTTATATTTTTGTGATGAGCATTTATTTGAGAAAGAATGTAGAATATGAATTCTTAAGATCGATGTTTTGAAGGTGTTATATTGTATTCATTTTCAAGAAGGATAAAAATAGAAAGCAAAAGAAATGAGAAAAGATATGGAATTAAGTTGAAACAAGAGTGACAATTATAAGATAATTAGTCTCTAATTTCTAACTCAATGAAGATTGAACATAATTATATCCTACAGAGCTACTAAGGGAATATCTTTGTTCCCATTACTTTTAATTTTCTTTTTATTTTTTATTGTAGCATCGAGGACAATGCAAGTTTTAAGTTTGGGTGGGCTAATAATAGAAAAAAGACCAAAACTACTTAAGTAGATTTTTAAATTCACTAGTAAAATTCAAATAAGATCAAATATGTTTTAGATTAACTAGATTTTTAAACAACAAATACAAACATATATGTGAATGCTCATGTAGAAGAAATTGCTAAGACTGCTTAAGTAGTTGTTGTAAGCGGCAAAAATTGAAAGGATAAACCATAACTACATGGTAGTTATTGCACTTATAGAGGTTAATGCGACAACATTGAAATTAGTTTGAGTGTATTTTGATTAAAGAAGGCAATCTAAAAACATATGAAGAAGAAACTAATAATACATTGTTACTATGTGGTGCAACAAATGGAAAGGATAAACCAATACTTATGTTTAGTAGTATTGTAATTAGATCTAGAAACAATTCTGTCCTTCTAAAGAATAGAGAATAGAGTTAGACAGTTAGCCAACTAGCCAATAAGGAATCATTCATGTGACTGATCATAACTTATGGATAAAATAAATAACATATTTATACAATTTTGAAAAGAAAAAAAAAAGGATTGACATAAAATCTTCACAAATCAAATAGTCATACTAATAGCATTTTCAAACTATTTGATACATCTAAGACTGAAAAAAACATCTTAAAACATAATTTTATGCTACCAAATTATATTGCTTATATAAATAAAGGAATAACAAGTTGAAATAGTTAAAAGGCTTCCGATGGTTTACCTAAATTAAGCAAGTAGAAGTGAGTTTTTAGAAATTTTAGTTACTACTTTCTCTCAATTTTTCATAGTTGAATCTGTAATACACCATTGCACTATTATTTTTTAGCATGTTCAATTCGATTGTCTATTATATATGGTTCCACCTAGTTATTCTTCACCATTTATTTTCCATCTTTAACTCCTCATGCAAAAAACTAGTTGAAACAATATAACATTGAAAAACACCATATAAAATAAAGGAAAAAAAAAAGAAAACTATATATACTCTATACAAATATAAAAATTCAATACATCAATAATCATTAAAATGAATTTAGGATTGAACTATCCAAATGTAGATCACCAATAAGATTTATATTTACTAAACTACTTATTAAACTTAGAATTTGAAAAATAAAAAAGAATGAAAAAAATAAAAGATAAAGAACTCATAGGAAATAAAGATTTTGGTTCAATTACCTTTATGCAACTTGAACCCAGAGGACTAATTGTAATGATGTTTTTTTGTCTAGAAAGAAAAAGAGTAAGATTTTAGGAAAATAACTAGGTTTTCTCTTCTTACAAAATTTGGCCGCACAAATATCCCACTAAAATATAAAAGCTCGCCAAAATTGTTGCTAAATTATTATACACCGCTAAAAATTGAAATTAATAAATTAATTCCTAGAGATTCAACATCAATCTAAATCATATTTAAAATCACTTATGGATAGAGGCTGTAAAGCCCTTATACCCAATCGATTTAGGTATAAGATGTCATATTATCGATTTATTTACTATTCCTTTATCATTTATAGTTACTCAATATTTAGCTAATTCGATGTAATTATTTTAACATAATTCACATGTTAATTTAGAAGCAATTGACACGTGACACATATATCCACATTATTTAACATATAAATCTTAATATCAAGTAAAAATTTATAACATTTAAATCATCATTTGATCCTATTTCTTCATATATAAGTGATATGAAACCATTTTATATAATTGTATTTCTACCCAACATTTACCTATTTGTAGATGCAAGTACACTTCAGCAACCAAAGATGCTTATGGTGGACTCTTCTTACCTATACACTTATCATGTGAACTTCTAGTGTTGTTAGGACTTGATCAGCTACTTCACCTGGCTGGATCCATAACCTATACATTAGAAAAAGGCAATGCGCTGAGCAAAATGCTCAAAGGTGTATTCTAAAACTGTGAACTATGTTTATATGTCCCTTATAATTATTTCCAATGACTCTATTAGAGCTTCATATATAAATCTTTCAATTGACTTCTAAGTTATTATAATTAATATTCATGTCTTATAGTAAATCTTGTGTGTTACTTTTACCTTCAATTAACCCACTCTTTTTTACTTCTTATGAATAATATTCATATACTTTTACTTATATCATGTTTATGTTTCCTATATCATTTCTCACATTCATTTATATATCTCAATAAAGACTTATGTAAGTTGTATTACCTCTACCTAATACTATTATA